>JAOXOE010064626.1:0-18339 GCA_028565055.1 Phoeniculus purpureus
TCCTGTTTGTTGCCCAAGCTCTGTGCATTTGCATAGAGACACTTCAGCTGGGCTGGCCCTGTCCTCCTCTTGTGCCAAGTCCCCTTGATACACTCAGATTGTCCTGGTGCATCATGCCTGGCTTGCCCCAGGGCAAGTTAAGGGCCCTCACTGGCTCTCCATCCCTCTGCCTCTGGGGAGCTGCCCCACTGTTTGTCACCAGCTAGCAGGAGACTATTAACCCCTTCCCCCTTCCAACCTAGTTTAAAGCCCTGTTCATGAGCCCTGCCAATTCCTGCCCCAGGATCCTTTTCCCCCTCTGGGACAAGGGCATCCCATCAGGTGTTTGCAGCTCTGGTGCCTTGTGAACCGAGCAAACGTGATTGTAGAATCCAAAGCCCTGTTGATGACACCTGTCCTGGAGCCATCAATTGAGCTGTTGGCTCTTCCTAAATATTCCCTCGTCCATCGCTATAGTTAGAGGGATAGAGGAGAAGACAACTTGAGCTCCTGATCCCTTTAGTAGCTGTCCTAAGGTCTTGAAATCTCTTCCAATTGATCGTGAGCCTCTCATCGTTGCGTCACCACTACCCACTTGAAGGACCAGAAGTGGACAGTAGTCTGAAGGAATCACAAGGTTGGAAATTTTACCTAACATGTCCCTTACCTGGGCACCAGGGAGGCAGCAGACCTCTCTTTGAAATGGGTTTGGTCTGCATGTTGGGCCCTCTGTTCCCTTCAGTAGGGAGTCTCCTATAACAATGACCCTTCGAGGTTTCTTTTCCTGATTGGTTTTGATGGCTGGCCTGAGGCAACCTGTCTTTGGTGCAGTTACTGGGCTTTTTAAGTCCTCATCCTTGCTGAGGACCTGTTCCTCCTGCAGAGCCTCATACCTAGTCTGCAAGTGCACTGTAGGTGGTGAACTTCTTAAGGTAGCACACTTGCGCCATTTGCGATTGTTCCGTCAGGCGGACACCTGTTCCCATTGACCCTGCTCCTGTGGGTTACTACGTGGAGGCTGAGAGACTGGCTGGTGGGAGGATATTGGAGCCCCTGATCCACTAAGAGCTAACCCTAGTGCAGGTGTTGTAGATATTACACTATGGACATGGTCAATGTCCCTTGTCGCAGTCTCTTCCAGCTCTCAGTCTCACCACCTCTTCTGTTAGCCCAGCCGCTGTGTTCACCAGGTCTCTGATCTGAGCACAACTAACACAGGTGTTGTCCCTGCCATCCTCCAGATCGAGTGCCAGGCTCCAGCACTCACTGACCACCTGCCTGAAATCAGTAAGAAATTAGTAAGAAATCAAATCAGACATAGAAATCAATTAGAAATCAAATCAGTAAAAATCAAATCAATATTCCTGTGCAACTGGATCTAGGGCATCCTGCTGTGGGAGGAGGATTGGACTGGATGGTGGAGGGTTGTGGAGTCTCCTTCTGTGGAGACGTTTCAAACCCTTCTGGCCCTGTTCCTGTGCGACTGGATCTAGAGCGCCCTGCAGCAGGAGGAGGATTGGACTGGATGATCTTTCAAGGTCTTTCCCAACCCCTGATGTTGTTCTGTGATTCTGTGATTCCCAGTCCCAAGCGGAGACGGCACGACGCTCCAGCGTGTTCCCTCGCTCTCAGCTACCTGCTCCAACCCCTCCAAAGCAGCAGCTCGCGGCCCAGCGCAGCTCATTAATCATTTCCAGCCCAGAAGCCTGCAAAGGCTTCTCTCTGTGTTTTACATAATGTCGAGCGTCAGATGAAGACATCTTCCCCTTCTTTAAACACCCATCAAGCAGTAAACACTCATTCCGCCGCTCTACACGCCCCATAAAACCAACCACCTCTTCATTCCAGAGCAATAAAACCCTCCCAAACCGCAACACGAGTTTCATCTTCCGCCACGGCGATGCAAACCTCAACCCCGCAACATCTTCTAATTCCAACAGCTGGTTGCGCTCGGCAGCCCCAGTGATGAACAGCTCCTCCTCCCCCCGAGACCAACCTTCTCCAGCCCTTCACGTGCGACGTGTACAATGGAACTGGAGACGACTCAACTGCTCGTGAGGCATTTTGTCCAGTCACCACCCCCACCAGTGACCAGCTCCTCCTATTCAGCAGGATCAACCCCATCAGCTGATAGTTGGAGTTTCACGTGGGTTGACCTGGCCTCCAGTGTCATTTAGAGGCCATGGCCAGCCCCAGCGACTTCTATGAGCCCAGCCAAGCAGCCAGCCAGCCAGATATTAAGAGGGAGTGAAGAAGAGTAACTGCTCAGCAGGGATTCAAGGGTGTTAGCAGCATTAATGACACCAATTCCGAATGTCCTCCGCATCTTACCCGGCTCAGGGATGATGAGCTGTGCACTGGCCTGTGCGTTGCCAGCTTCGTTCTCAGCGACGCACTGGTAAAACCCTTCGTCGGACTTCACCAAGCCCAGGATCCGTAAGTTGCTGCCACCCTAGGGAGAGAGGAGAAGAGAGACAAGAGGGATAAGCGGAGAGGATTCCTTCGAGTGACCCCATCCCGAAGCAAAAAGCAACTTCAAAAAGCTTTCCAGAAGAGTTACTGTGCTGCTGCTGTGGCTCACACAACCCTCAGAGAGTTGGGAGTGTCAACCTGCTTTGCAGGGAATCTCTTGATGCCTCATGGGCTTTGATGGTGCCCGTGGCCCAGTGGGGAGCTGTGAGTCTGTCCAAGCTCTTTTTCAACCTCAATGATGCAACACCAGAGACATTCAGACTACAAGAGGTTGGAGTTTGTGATGGGGACATTACTTTGGATTGGGTGCCCATGTAGGTCATCCCTGAGAGCTTGAAGGTCTTTTCCAACCTCAACAATTCAATACTAGAGCCATTTAGACTAAAAGAGGTTGGAGTTCATGACAAGAATGTTACTTTGGGTTGAGTGCCCAGGAAGGCCATCCAGGACCTTCATACCTCAAATGGGTTGGGTGCCCATGAAGGCCATCCAGGACCTTCATACCTCAAAAGGGTTGGGTGCCCCTGAAGGCCATCCAGGACCTTCATACCTCAAATACCACAACTTCAATTATAAAACCACCCAACCCTCCCCAAAAAAAAACCCCAAGATGAATTAATTTGATTCAATCAAGGCCAGATAATTACCACGATCTGAAAATAGTCACTGGGGATGACCACTTCTCCGTTCTTTATCCACTCCACTGTTGGGACGGGCTTGCCAGCCACAGCACATTCAAACTCAACGTCCATGCTTTCGTAGGCATGAAGATTCGACGGGCGGATTAAGAACCACGGTGGCACTGCAAAACAAAACACCCCTCGGTACCTCAGTAAATCATTTCACGAAGCTTAAAGATCTAAACAGAGCGATTCAAATTCTTCTCTTGAACCCCTCAGCCCAGGAGACAATAAATAGCGGGGAGCCCATTCAGCCTTAAAAAGGAACTTAAACGGTTTGACGTGAATTCATTTTGTTCCTCAATGAAATGAATTTCAACCCGGAATTGGGAGACACCTGAGATTTATGTCGAATGACGGAGATTTATGTGTCTCCCTGGGTTTCGAGGCAATCAATTCTCACTCATTTCATGGGATCAGATGCCAGCTGCATAGCAACGAGGTCCTGTGAGAGGTCGGATGTCGAGGTACAAGCCTATCACCAGAATTCCAAGAGACGATATGAAGTTCAGAAGGATTTAAGAGGAGAGAGACCTTCACATCACCAAGAAGGATGGGGTTTACAGACCACTAGGAGATCATCTATCCTCATCAATCCCCTGTACTCATCACTGGTGAGGTCATGCCTTGATCTCCCTAGGCTTCAGATCTCCATGACTTTTAGGGATGGTGAGTCAACCATCTCCCCGAGCAGCCTCTTCCAAGGTCTGATGGCCCTTTCCTAAATGAAGTTTCTCCCCATGGCCAACCTCAACTTCTCCTGGAGCAACTTGAGGCCAAACTGGAAGAGGCTGCCCAGGAAGGGGGTAGACTCACTTCAAAGTCGTGGAGATGTGGAGCTCAGTGACTGGGTTTAGTAGTGGCCTTGGGCCAGCTGGGTTGACGGTTGGACTTGATGATCTTGTAGGTCTTTTCCAAGCCCAGGTGGCCAAGAAGGCAAATGGCATCCTGGCCTGGATCAGCAGTAGTGTGTCCAGCAGGAGTAGGGATGTGATTGCCCCTGTGTCCTCAGCACTGGGGATGCCACACCTTGAATACTGGGTCCAATTTGGGGCACATCAGGACAAGGGAGGCCTTGAGGTGCTGGAGTGAGGGCAGAGGAGGGCAACAGAGCTGGGGAAGGGCCTGGAGAATCAGTCTGATGAGAAGAGGTTGAGAGAGTTGGGGCTGTTTAGTTAGAGTAAGAGGAAGCTGAGGGGAGACCTCATTGCTCTCTACAACTACCTGAAAGGATAGTCTGAGGACCACCCCCAGGTGGAACCTCCATCCAACAAGACCTTTCCTAACCTAACCAAGACCTTTCCCAACGCCACCAAGACCTTTCCTAACCTAAGCAAGATCTTTTCCAACCAAATAAAGAATTTTTCCAACCAAACCATGAACCAAACAACCTAACCAAGATCTCCAACCAAACCGAGACCCTTCCCAACTAAATCACATCCTTTCCCAACCCAACCAAGACCCTTCCCAACCAAACCAAGATCCTTTCCAACCAAACCAATTTCCCACTCGCAATTCAACCCGAATGTTGTCCAACCCCACCCTGCAACAAGGCAGAAATACGCCTGAGAAACAAGATTCTCTGTAAAACCTGTGTCTGAAAACTCAAACCAAGGAGATCAAAGTACAACTGTGAAGTCTGTAGTCAACAGTTCCTTGACTTTGGCTCTGCTCTGGAGCTTCAGCTGCTTCTTGAAGCACACGGACCCCTCCAGCACAACCCACCCCATCTTCTCAACTCCTCTTCCAGACCGGCCAGTTGTTTATGTTCTAGTGAATAATTCATGACCCTCAGAAGCACCTCATCCAGGTCAGCTCAACCCATCGCATGCAGATTCAAACCGATGGGGTGTCCTGATTAACGGCGCTGCCATCGGAAAGAGCAGGATGGGGCTTTGGATCCGAAACCTTCCCCAGGGTCGGACTTTTCTTGTTCCGCTGTGAAATCGGGGCAATTCGGAGCTCATTTTTCAAACGAACCATCAGCGCTCAGAGGGGGGGACGAGTCTGCTGATTAAGAGCTTCTGAAGCAATATTATCGCTGACACGAGAAATATGTGGAGAGAGACGACTGAGCGGCCGAGTTCTGATGGATCAGCAGCAATAACGTGGCTCAAGGAAAAAGGAGCTTTAAAAAAACAAGACATCTCTTACGCAGAGGTTAATTTTTCAGGCTTATTTTTGCTCCTATCACCACAGCCTGAGTGATGTTTATTCCAAGCAGCAGCCATCAGGCTGTGCTGCCACCCAGCAGGATCTCGACGGCTGGAGAGCTGGGTGGGGAGACACTGAATGAACTAGAACAAGACACAGGAGAGTCTGGTATCTGGGCAAGAACAACCCCAGGAACCAGGATGGGGTGGGGACTGAGCTGTTGGAGAGCAGCCCAGGAGAAAGGGACCTGGGGGGATCAGCAGGATGGCCAGGAGCCAGCAATGGGCCCTGGTGGCCAAGAAGGGTCCCTTCCAATCCAGTTCCTGTGCAACCGCTAACGTTCTGTGGGTCTGCAACTCTGTGATCACCCAAATAACCTTCCCAAGCTCTAACAAAACTCTGCAGACGATAAAACACCACGAAGAAGGGCAAAGCGACAACCCTAAAGCAGGCAGATGGAACCCATTTAGGCTGGAAATCCCTCTGCCTATAGATCTCTGTAACGCCAGGGGCTGTAAATCCCCCTTCTCTAAATATTTCATGTATCGATAAATGTCAGGCCCCGGCACCTTTGCTCTTGCCACAATGGTTTTCTTTTCCTCCCTCCTTAATATTTTAGAGGCAGGAACACATGAGGAAGGCTGCTCGGGGGGGGGTTGTAAAGGCAATAAAAACACCCTCTGCTTCCACGTTGCTTCTAATGATCTCGGGGCGAGACAAGACTTGAATAAACTGTGCAACCTTCTTCCCCCAAAGAGCTCCAAGGGATTGAATTTCTCATCTTCTTTCTTTTCCCTTCGTCAAAAGCCTGGGAATCACTGCAAAGTGATTTAGTTGAGGGAGGTATTCTCCCAATTAACTGCAGAAAAAGCAGCTCCAAAGGTTATCGCCGGCTCCCGATCCAGAGGAAAACTCTTCTTTAAATGCTCTTTGCATTGTTTCCTCTCAGTCCAGTTGAACCAGAACTCCCCAGTTGCAGAGTGAGGATGTTTTAACATCGAATGACTGGGGTTGGAGAAGAGATGTTTTATCATCGAATGATTGGGGTTGGAGAAGGTCACAGAGTCCAACCATCAACCCAACTGGCCCATCCCATCACTAAACCCTGGCCCTGAGCTCCAGATGTCCACAGCCAGGGACAGGGATTCAACCCCCTCCCTGGGCAGCCTCTTCCAAGGGCTGAGGGCCCTTTCCAGAAAGAAGTTGCTCCTCGTGGCCAACCTCAACTTCCTCTGGAGCAACCTGAAGCCTTTTCTTCTTGTACTATCACTTGTTCCTTGTGAGAAGACACCAACCCCTACCTCTCTCCACCCTCTTTTCAAGCAGCTGCACACTGCTTCACCCTCTTCCTCTCCAGCCTAATCAGCCCCAGCTCCCTCAGCTGTTTGTTCTCCAGACCCTTCCCCAACCCTGTTGCCCTTCTCTGGACCCACCCCAGCCCCTCAATCTCCTTCTTGCATTGAGGTGCAACAAGGTCTCTCCTTGTCCTCCTGTTCTCCAGCCTCACCACTCCCTTGCATTGAGGTGCCCAAAACTGCTCCTGTCCAGGTCACGCTACAGCCCCAACCTTTCGTTTCCCTCAGGTCTCTCAGATGAAGAACCTGCTCCAAAATCAATCCTGTTTGTGGGGAAGCACCAGAGGAGGTCGTCACTCTGCTCTGTCTTCCCAGGAATGGGGTTTCCCCAATGGAGAACCACAGCAGGTGGCCCCAAATGACTGAGCCCATACAACAGAGATTTGGGGACTAATCAGAGACTCACAGAACATTAGGGATTGGACGGGACCTCTAAAGATCATCCAGTCCAATCGTCCAATCCCCCTGCTACAGCAGGATCCCCTAGGTCCAGTCACATGGGAACATACTCTCATTCCGAGAGCTCCATGTTGACCTGACTCACTACTTCTAGAAATCCCTTGAAGACCTGATCCAGCAACAAGACGAAATCATTTTCAGCTGTCAAACATCAACGTTTCCTACTGCAAAGTGTCTTCCCTTTGCCCAGTTGACTGTGGGAAGTTCTCGGGAAGCGCCATCTCGTCAGCCTTCTGGACGGGAAGGCTTCATCATCTCCCACATTGAAACCCATTCTTCTCTTATTATTAGATTTGGAGCTCAAGGATGTGGTTCAGCCTTGGGACAGTTGAGTCAGCGGTTGGACTTGGTGACCTTAAAGGTCTTTTCCACCCTGAACACTTCTCTGACTTTATGATTTAGTCTTTGATTTGATTGTGGTTGGGTTGATTTTCAAGCAAGAGGATTCATTCCAGGAGCTCTCTTGTTCTTGAAGGGAGCCCAAAGGGGGAATTCAAGCTGCTGATGTGTCTTCAGAAAAGCAGGAGATTAAAAATTCCCACCTCCGCTGCCTCATCTTGCTCTCGCCACGGTGCCTGACAGGAGCAAAGACAATCTCATCTCAATATTTCTCCCCTCAGACTGGCCTTGATGCGGTGAAAGACAAATGAAGCTGCTCTTCTATGCAGAAGCTTCCTTCTTCCCCTAAAGAAAGGGATCACTTGTCTTGTTTAATGACTTCCATTCTCTCCACGCTGCTCTCACTCTCGACGTCAAGGTCGGCCTCTCCCATTCCAGCTCGGCAGCACAAGTTCACGGTTCCCAAGAGGAGAGGAGTCAAGGGACCCCAAATGATCCATCCCCACAACCCCATAGAGTCCAAGAACCGGAGAACATGTGCAGCTGATTCCTGTGGCTACCATGGGGGTTTTTTTTGTAGTCAAAGAAGCCTATTTGGAGCTGTGAGTCCTACTTGGTAGCCAAGGCATTCAATATGCATTCGACTGGGGTCAACCTCCAGCTTCACAGCTCAGCAGGAAACACATCCTTGTCCCTCAGTGCCACCCAGAGCAGCCTTTGAGCTTCTGCCGAGGGTGGGGGTTGAGTCCCCATCCCTGGATGTATTGGAAAGTCACTCAGATGCAGTGCTGGGGGATCTGGTTTCGGGGTGACCTTGTAAAGTAGGGTTGATGGTTGGCCTTGATGATCCCAAGGGGTCTTTTCCAACCTGAATGATTCTGTGATGATTCTATGATTCTTCCAAGGTCGCTCAGGGAACTGGAGAGTAAAATACTGAGAGCAGAGTGGAATCACAGAATCCTTTTGGTTGGAAGAGACTGGGGAGAAAAAGCTCTGAAAGAGGAAGAATCTGCCAGAGAGGAGACGGTAGGGAGCCCTGCCCATAAGTTGGGTTGGAAGTCAGTGGGTTTGGTTGAAACTCAATGATCTTGAGTCACAGAATCCCAGAACACCAGGGATTGGAAGGGACCTCCAAAGATCATCCAGTCCAATCCCCCTGCCACAGCAGGATCCCCTCGATCCAGTCACATAGGAACACAGCCAGGTGGGTTCAAAACATCTCCAGAGAAGGAGACTCATTACGTTGTAAGGAACCTCCAAAGGGCATCTAGCCCAACCTCCTACACCAAGCAGGGCCATCACTCCCCAGACCAAGTTGCCCAGAGCCCCATCTAACCTGACCTTGAGTGGCTGCAGGGATGGAGCCTCCACCACCTCTCTGGGCAGCCTGTTCTAGGGATCCTCCACCCTCAGATTTCAGACCCTTTTCTTCCTCTCCAGCCTCATTCTGCCCTTTTCCAGGTTCAAACCATCACCCCTTGTCCTGTTGTTCCCTGCCCTTTGCAACAGCCTTCCCCAGCCTTCTGATAGGGTCACAAGAAGCTTCTTGGAGCCACCAAGAAACCCCCAAACCAGCAATCTCCCACAACCCTTCATCCTCCTCATCAGTTTCAAGAGGTTAGATAAATAATCATGGAGTCAGGACACTGCACTGTCCCCCCACGGAATGTTCAAGGATCTTTGCTGGAGTCCTCCGTGGAGAGTTGAGCTGCCACCAGCGTGAGCCCAGCTATCGGAGTCGATAACCGCCACGATAATGGGTTTCACTGGGGGATCGCAGACAAATATGGAGAGATTAAATAATTCACGAGCATTTTACAGATAGACACACACAAACACACACACAGAGGAAATGACTTGCTCAAGGTCATGTAACGGAGCGCTGACAGATAATTAAAAGCCAGTGTAATTAATAGAGGTCCCCGTGAGGTTTCTCGCTGCAGCTAACACTCCCCTCCTTCCCTCGCTAGCTGTCGGCTTCCCAGGATGGATTTCCCAGGTCTATTTTTGGACTTTCTCGCTCACTGCCTTCAGGACTGTTGAATCACAGTGCGTTAGGGGTCGGAAGGGACCTCATCCAAGTCATCAGTGAATGGATTCAATAGGACTGGTCCCAGTACCAACCCTTGGGGGTCTCCACTAGATCCAGGCTTCCAACTAGACTCTGTCCCATTGACTGCCGCTCTCTGCCTTCTATCCTGAATAGATGGAATTGGGCTGGTATCGTTTAGGTTGGAAAAGAGCTTCAAGGTCATTGAGCCCAACCGTGAACCCTCTGTCCCAAGGCCACCACTGAACCCTGTCCCTGAGCTCCGTGTCACCCTGACTGTGAACCACGGTGAAAGACAGCAGATCTGCAGCTCTTCACCTTGTTTGCCTCAGAAAGGAAACTGGAGAGGCTCCAACCAGCTCAAAACTCACTACTAGTCCCCAGCTTATCCCTTCTGCTGGTGGGGTGAATCCATCACCACAGGCAGAGGGCAGCCACTCCTCACGAGGACCTTGGAAAAGGAGGCTCTTATTGTGAGTGGGAGGGTTTGACACATTAATTCCTCCTCCATAATTAAAGAAGAGCTGGGAGCCGCAGGACAGCAGCTGGCAGGAGCTAGGGTGACTGCTGCCAGCTCGTTGAGCTCAACCATCACATGAAATCAGGGAGGCCAGGTTGGATGAGCAACCTGCTTCGGCTGGAAGGTTGCTCCTACCCACAGAAACATGAGGAGAGGCAGGAGATGAATTATGGAGCAGCCTGAGGATGCTGTTGGTGCAGCTGGTGCGGACTTCCCTCTCCACTGGCCGCTCTGGCATAGGATGACCTCTACAAGCTAAGAGCAGCTAGATGAAAGAACCTTTGAGCAGCCCTTGCAGAGCTCCAGCCTCTCGATTTACAACCAAACCCCCTGTCTGCTCTGAGTTTTGATCAAAGGGAAAGGAACAGGGGAGCTCTAATTCCATTAGCAAGCAGCAGCATCAAATGGCTTTGAAGGAATCCAAGGTCACCAGGAATGAAAGAGGCCGAGGTGGACGTGACCACCAGAACATCCAAAAGCCAGCCAGACACTGCAAAGCAGCTATGTCCTCTGTTCTGGGAAGCAAATCCATCCTACACCAAGTTCTTCCTCAGAATCAGGCGCCTTCAAGCTTCTAGGATTCATCTCAAGTCAATGAAATGGCCTCATTTCAGGAGGAGTTGACGTTGGAGAGAGGTGGAGGCTGACTCTTCTCACAAGCGATGGGCCAAGGGGAGACAGCCTTGAGCTGTTCCAGGGAGAGTTGAGGTTGGAGAGGGGTGGAGGCTGATTCTTCTCACAAGCAATGGGACAAAGGGAAATGGCCTCAAGCTGCTCCAGGAGCAGTTGAGATTGGAGAGAGGTGGAGATTGGTCTCTTCTCACAAGCAGTGGGCCAAGGGGAAACAGCCTCAAGCTGCTCCAGAGGAGTTGAGCTTGGAGAGAGGTGAAGGCTGAGTCTTCTCACAAGCGACGGGACAAGGGGAAATGGCCTCAAGCTGCTCCCCCTGGTTGAGGAGTTGAGGCTGGTTGTGAGGAGGAAATTCTCCCTGGGAAGGGTCCCTCAGCCCTTGCAACAGGCCGCCCAGAGAGAGTGCTGAGTCACCATCCCTGGATGTGGTGGTCTGGAGCTCAGGGACAGGGTTTAGCAGTGGGATGGGACAGCTGAGTTCATGGCTGAATGTGACCTTGAAGGACTTTTCCAAGTGATGCAATTCCAGGCAACTGCCACATAGACTCATTCAGGTTGCAAAAGACCCTTGGGATCATCAAGCCCAACCATCACCTCTGGCCACCCCACCAATGGCAACCGCAAGTCTCCCTCTGACCAGGTGTTGCTTCACCAATGAGTGGTGGATATTCATGGAGCTCATCCCAGAGAGAGGTAACAGGGCAAAGCACACGAGGAGATGCATCCTACACTCCCATGGGCATCCCCTTCACCTCAGCCAAGCACTCGGAGGGCTTCGCTTCTCCTGTTGTCCCTCAGCTAACTCATCTGATCAATGTTCAGCAAGTGTCTGGCCGACGGAGAATCATGTTGGTGAACTACAGGTTCTATCAGCTAGAACCTACCACCTGAAGGTCCTACCAGTATGAGCCCAGACCCACAGGCTCTGACTGAATTGCTGAGCATTTCCTCGTTAAAGGATTCTTCTTCCTTCCGTGTTTAACAGGACATATTTCATCTCCTCTCTCCAAACAGCCTCTTAACTCATGAGCTCAAACTCACCCTTGTGAGCAGTTAATGGAGGGTTTAGAAGTGAAGTTGGACACGAGGGCGTCTGCTAAGCAGCAACTTTCATCCTTTGGAAGACAGAAATGACTATTTTTATGAGGGAAAGGGCTGCCGCTAAGATACAACTAAGAGGAGCTGCTCTGGCGTTGCTTCTCCCCTCCACCACACGATCGCTCAGCCCTTAATTTCTCCATAAAATCGAATTTTAGGCTGATTTCCAGGACTGAAATTGCTCTGACAGCTGTCACTCCTCCCATCTCAGCCCAAACCGCAAAAAAGAAGGGTTTCTGCTGTAGCAACCCAGGAGCTGAAGGGTTTGTTCCAGCAAAGATGACAGTTTTAAAAGGGGAAAGAGGCAAAAAAACACCTGAGACAGACAAAGGGATGGGAATGTGAATAAAATATGAGCTGGATTTTAAGGAATTCAGCAACGTTCACTGACTTGGGGGGATCACCTGGTTTTGTCAGATTTCAAGAGATTTTACCCATTTTTGAGATGCCGAATCTCATCGCAATGAGAGC
The DNA here is from genome assembly GCA_028565055.1 of Phoeniculus purpureus. NCBI lineage: Eukaryota > Metazoa > Chordata > Aves > Bucerotiformes > Phoeniculidae > Phoeniculus > Phoeniculus purpureus. Next base: position 12,208 of record JAOXOE010064626.1, read on the forward strand.
CTGGACACAGAGTGAATGCAACACAGAGCGGCTTCCCCACTGTGTGGGAGAAGAAACCTCTACAGCAACCAAACGTCCACCTCAGTCGCTTGGTTTGATGCCATCGAGTCACAGATTTGTTGTGGTTGGAAAAGATCTTGAGGCTCGTTACGTCCAAATGTGAAGCCAATGCTGCCAGATCAGCACTGATCTGGGGTCCTCAGCAACAAAAGCGTGATGCAACCATATTGGAACCAAAATGGAACCATAATGGAGCCATAAGAAACCATAAGTATCCATAATCAACCATAATAAACCATAATAATAATGATGAAGAAGAAAAGAAGGAGGAGAGAGTGAGAAGGTGAAGATGAAGAAAAGAACAAAAAGAAAGAGAAGTAGAAGAAGGAGGAGGAGGAGAAGGAGGAGAAGGAGAGGGAGAAGAAGAAGGAGAAGGAGAAGAAGGAGGAGAAAGAGAAGGTGAAGGAGGAGGAGAAGGTGAAGGAGAAGGTGGAGAAGGAGAGAAAGAGGAGAAGGTGAAGGAGAAGATGAAGAAGGAGAAGGAGGAGGAGGAGAAGGAGAGGAAGAGGAAGAAGGAGAGGAAGAGAAGCCAAAGGAACATCAGCACAGAAGTCCTTCCAGACATTTAAACGAAGCCACCAGTAGCTCCCAGCTCTGGATAGGGCTGCACCGGCTGCCCCCAAACTCCTATCAAGCATCGACTTCACTCTCCCACAACTTCCATGATGGATCTTCCCTCCTGCTGACAGATCTCGGTAACATCTCTGCCTTCCTACTCTCTCAAAACTGATGGCCTCCAGGATTTTCCCATTACAGTCCTGTGTAGCCTGTAACTTGGTTCGTGCCTCCAGCCTTCCTCCCATTTGTCTCCATTAGGGGCGATGCGTCTGCGTTCACTCCCCCACGAGCCACGGAGCCTAAGAACCTTCTCAACGTGGTTGTCGTTAGTCCTCATTAAACACCAAATTGAAATGGTTGACAAAGCGGGTTCCAAGCTGAAGCAGAGACCAATCTGAGAGTGAAAAACCCATGATTGGATGCCCATGAGGCTCTGATTCTGTCTCATTAGTCTAATTTTCCCCTAATCCCTTGTTTAATTACTTCTCTTTCCACTATCTATCACACTCACACCTTCAACTACCCAAATTGATGGGTTTCATGATTGTTTCGTGGAGAGCTGCTGGGTGCCAGCTCTGTTTTAGGCACAATGAGCCATTTTATCATCGTCCACAACGGGCCCCGGTGACCAAGAAGGCCAACGGCATCCTAGGGTGGATCAGAACAGGGGTGGTTAGAAGACGGAGAGAGTTTCTCCTCTTCCCCTACTCTGCCTTGTTGAGACCACATCTGAAATGTTGTGTCCAGTTGTGGGCCCCTCAGTTCCAGAAGGACACAGAGCTGCTGGAGACAGTCCAGCGCAGAGCCACAGGGATGAGGGAGAGAGGGGAGCATCTCCCTGTTGGAGTAACTAAACCCACAACTTCCCTCACCTCAGACAGTCATCAAGTTGGGTTTTCCCCCACTATCCACCTCAAAACGGAGGTCTTAGCACCTTTAAGCCCACCTCAGCACGAGTATCCCCTTTTCTCGTCTCTGTTGTGCTTGTAAATCCAGCTGACCTTATCCACCGGAGCTACTCACATAGTATTTGGTGAGTAGGTGGCTCGCAATCTGGTTCTTAATTTAAAAGGAGCTTGTAGAGTCATTAATTCCATTAGTGCTCTGTGACTGATGGGTTTCTTCCATTTAAGAATCACAAACCACCCCCCAATAAATTAAACCTCGCTAGGAGTAATCTGTTATTAAAGGAGGAGGGACCTTACAGCGACACTGAGTGATCTACTCAAGGTCAGAGATGGAGTAGCTGGGCTCCACATAAAAAGGGCAATTCATTTGAGCTCCTGCTTTGAGAACCCCTCTCCAGACAAACAAATCCATCCCACACATGAGAGTGAATCCCACTACGCTAGATGAATCCACTGGGATTAGCCCTATGTCCAAATGAACCTACAAGAGGAGTAAAGCTAAGGTCAGCACCGCTATTTCCTTAAGGACAATGCCCAGCCCCAAAAAGCACCAAAGAGAAGGAATCCATGTAGCTGAACTTCACAGTTCTGGGGTGAAAACCCAACAGCAGCAACACCGATCTGAATTCCGGGCATCTCCAAGCCAAGGTTCTACTCAACGGCAATTCTCTCTCCATTAACTAATGGAAGGTGCCCCTTGGACGTGGAACAAGTTGGTGAAAATCCACCCCTTCCTGTGACGAAAATGACCTCAAGACATTTGGTACAACAGCTCCGTCTCGGAAGGTTTCCTGTTTCTCAAGGAATCAATCTCACACAATGAAAATCACAGAATCACAGACACACAGAACACTAGGGATTGGAAGGGACCTCCAAAGACCACCCAGTCCAATCCCTCTGCCACAGCAGGATCCCCTAGACCTGAAACACTGAAAAACTCTCCTGACGCTGGGCTCTTGTGTCATGTTTGGAGGCATCGAGATGCATCGCTGGAAAATGAACCGGCAGCTCAAAAGCCCTCATCGATTTCCCTGTGAATCCCGGCAATGAGGCGGCGATAGATTTTCATCTCATACATTAAAGTCGAGATGAGCCCTGACAAGGGAGCCGTGGCTGGCTTGCACAATGTGAAGCCGCGTCGTACATCAGCGATACGCTGATTGCTCGCAAGCAGCACTTTCGGGGGCCCAGCATTGATTGGGAGACTTCAACAGCATCGTCGTTTGTCACTCAGTGCTGCCGGAGGGCTAACAGCAAGCCCCAAGCAAACCTGAAAAACTGCACGAAAACCCCAACAAACCCCAAGAAAACCCCAGTGAATCCCAAAACACCAACAAATCACATGAAAACCCTAAGAAAACCCCAAAAAACTCCAAGGAAACCCAATAAACCCCAAGCAAACCCTAATAAATCACAAGAAGACCCCAAGAAAACCCAAGAAAACCCTAAGAAATCACAAGAAAACTCCAATGAACTCTTAGAAAACCCAACAAATCCCAAGAAAACCCTAAGAAATCACAAGAAAACCGCAAGAAACCCCCAACAAACTGAGAAAACCCAGCAAACCCAAAGCGAACCCAAGAAACTCCAAGTGAACCCAACAAATCCCTCATCTGAAGCCTCCGTTTCCTTCCTCCCGAAGGAAGAAGGATGCTGGGAGTGATCGGAGGGCCCCAACCCCACTATGGCAACAGGTGCTGCTTTGGGGGTTGAGCTGCTGGTTCGGAGTTCTACTGGAAGGAGAAAGGACACTGGGCTGCTGCTTATCAGCACTGGAAGCTCTGGTTGTGTTTGACGACCGTAAAAGCAGCAGGAAGCCCAGTTCTGATTCCAACCCCGTAGTTTAGATCAGAGACAACAAAGGTCAGACCTCAGGGGCTTAAAAGGAGCAAAATTATTACTATTATTATTATGCATCACCCAGGATTAATCCTTCCAAGATCAAGATGTAGGGCATCAGTTCTTGCTCTTTTATAGAGTTTCATTTGTGAAGCTGGGGGACAATAATCCGTGGGGTGGATTAGAAGAAGAAATCTCTACGTTTGGTTGCTGATTTAGTCATTTCACATCGTTCCTCCTTGTCTAGTGGCGTCGCTGATGCAGAAGAGGCCAAGCTGGTTGTTTCTAGGGCAGCCAGAAGGATTCCACATGGTGGAAGCGCTGTGCCAGCTTCTGAAGCCTTCGGCTCTGAGCTGTGCGGCCGAGAAACCCGTGGCCGAGATGTTCCCAGCTTCATCTGGAGGGACAACATGGGGTTGCACCTCTTCCAGAGCCAGAGGAGTCGATCCAATCCAGGCACTGCTGACACTTCTGTTGGTTCCTCCAGGGCAACCAGATACCTCTGTCCAGACTCCCAGAGCCACTGAGTCACTGAGGTTGGAAGAGACCTCCAAGATCATCAATCTGACCTCGCTCTGCCCTCTAAACCTTCTTCCTCAGGGCCAGTTCTTGAACCCTTCCAGGGGTGGTGACTCCACCACCTTCCCGACAGCCTCAACCAGATACTTCTATCCAGTCTCACAGAATCACTGAGTCATTGAAGTTGAAAGAGACCTCCAAGATCATCAATCCAGCCATCAACCCAAACTCACTCTGCCCTCTAAACCCTCTTCTCCAGGGCTAGTTCCTGAACCCCTCCAGGGATGGTGACTCCACCACCCCCCTGAGGTGAAAACTGTCCTGCTCAAGAAAAAAGCTGCTGCTGTGGGGTTAGGAGAGCTGGGATCTGGCAGTAAGGGGACCTCTCGGAGACATGGGGATGGACTTTTGAGCAGAAGCTGCTGTGCCAGAGATGATGGTTAAACTGGAAGAGGGAGATTGAGACTGGAGAGAAGGAAGAGATTGGTGCTGCTGAGGCTGGGGAGACCCTGGTTGCCCAGAGAGGTGGGAGAAGCCCCATCCCTGGTACCATCCCAGCTCAGACTGAACCTTGGGGATCTCTGAGCAACCTACTCTGGTTAGGGATGTTGGAGGGGTTGGACTGGAGAAGCTTTAAGGTCCCTTCATCCCCAACCAGTCTGGGATTCTTTACCCCTATCCCCAGAGGAATTGAGGTTGGACCTTGGGGTCTGAGCAACCTGCTCTGGTTGAGGAGCTCACTGCTTACTGCAGGAGGAGCTCCTGAACTCATCCTGACTCACGGGATCATCTAGGCTAGAAAAGACCTTCAAGACCTTCAAGACTGAGTCCAAGACCTTCAAGACTGAGTCCAAGACTTTCAAGATTGCGTCCAAGATCTCCAAGACTGAGTCCAAGACCTTCAAGACTAAGTCCAAGAACTTTGAGTCTGAGACCTTCAGGACTGAGTCCAAGAACTTTGAGTCTGAGACCTTCAAGACTGAGTCCAAGACCTTCAAGACTGAGTCTAACCAGGTCACAAGGTCACCACCGAACCCTGTGTGAGACCTCTCTGACTTTTAAATTAAACCCTTCTGCTCTCTTCCACTCCTTCTCCAACACCCTCAAATCCAACAAACCCAACCCAGCTCAAATCCCCACCGGACTTCCCCAGGTGCCAGAGCAGCGTTCAAACTTCTCCTACCACCAGAGCCCATAAATTGACCCAACAACCTACTCAGAACCTTCTGCTTCCAATGGAATCAACAACCCAACCACAGGTTGAGGTGGTTTGAAGGTTTTTTAGAGCTTTATGTGATGGGGGGTGGCTTCACTTGGGTTAACCTCCTGTGGAGAGATACTGGGTATCTCTCCCCAGTCACGGGAGGTGGTGACACACACTGGATGCTTCATTTCTCTTCGCTGATCTCCATTGTATTTATTCCTCCTCGGAACATGGGAATGCCGCACCGTGCCCTATTTTGTCTTGCGCCTCAATTAAAATGCAAATTCCTGCAGACCCGGCTCTCTCTCACTCTCTCTCTCTAATTCCAAATGGCTCCGGGCAGGGGAATTTCAACTGCTTTTAATAAAACCAACTCATGATGCCTCTGCCTGGCGTTTGAAACCTCTATCTGTCATAGCGCTCGGTGTGTTCCGGCGCTTGGAACATTGCGATGAAAAAGCAGCAGCTCCGAAGATGCTCTACACGACCCCACAAAGAACAGGCAGAGCTCTCCCGCTTGGATCCTGCTTGGCTTGTGGAAGGGTGTTAGGTTTCTGATCCCAAAGCAATGCTCTGCTGTCTGGTTTTGAGTCCAGAGAGTGACCAGTTGAGACTTAAACATCTCAAGTCTTCCCAAGGAGGTTTCAGAATCCAGAGGGGTAAGTAGGAGGAGACCTCTACTCAAGGAGATTTCAAAATTAAGAGGAGAAATTAGGGGGAGACACCCCCAACCCAGGAAAAGATTCCACAAAGGAAGAATCATGGAACAAGTTCCATGGGGTCCACAGAGTCTCAATCTGGATCAGAAACCTAATCTGGATCAGAAACTCAATCACAACTGGATACTCAATCTGGATCAGAAACCTAATCTGGACCAGAAACTCAATCTGGATTGGAAACTCAATCTGGATCAGAAACTCAGTCTGAATCGGAAACTCAATCTGGATCAGAAACTCAATCTGGATCAGAAACTCAATCTGGATCAGAAACTCAGTCTGAATCGGAAACTCAATCTGGATCAGAAACTCAATCTGGATCAGAAAC
>JAOXOE010064626.1:18439-31060 GCA_028565055.1 Phoeniculus purpureus
TCAATCTGGATCGGAAACTCAATCACAACTAGAAACTCAATCTGGATTGGAAATTCAATCTGGATCAGAAACTCAATCTGGATCGGGCGACTCCGTCTCGATCGGAGACTCCAATCTCAATTGGAACATTCCTTCAACATTCCATAGGAAATCCCTTCCACAGGGCCACCTCCGAGCACCCTCTTGAACGAGGCGACACCGGAAGGCAAAGATGGCCCTAAGGGAATTGATTTTCCTCTACTTGCTACTGTGAATCAGTTGATTGAAGCAAAACTGAAGCCCTCCCAAAGGCTCTGGAGTTTCTATCCCTCTTCCTGGATACCTGGGAATGTTCTTCTCTTTGGTTGATTAATCACAAGAGCAGCTGCAACAGAAAAGCAACCAGCTCCCAGCAGTCAAAAGCGGCAGAGCTGGGGGGCGACACGCAGTTGGGCTCCTCTGCTGACACCCCAATGAGTTTCCCAACACTCTGAGGAGAAAGAAGAGGTATGAAAGATGCTGGAGTCCAAAAACACCTGCAGAGTGCTGTGGTTCGACCTCAGAAGACAACTCGTAATGAGTGAAAAAATCATCGGAGGGAGAGATCTTCCTGCATCTTTGTGTCGCTGAATTTATTCAGTCTGAATAAATCCACCAACAATTCGCCTGACCTTCTCAATAGGGTTTGAGGAGAAGTAAAATCACTCGATCCGAAAGGTTAAGGACTTGCTAATTAGGTTTAATTTTGTTAGAAAAGGTTGAGATCCTTGAACCGGAAAGGAAGCAGCGAAGAATAAATAAAGGGGTTTTTTTTAATGAACTTCTGGAGGGGTGGGGTTGTCATCCGAGGAAGTTTTGTGTTGATTAAGGTTGGAAAAGACCAGCAATGTCAACATAGTCCAAGACACAACCCAACACCACCACGAGCAGTAAAGCACATCCCAAAGCCACATCTACGGGGGGTCTGAAGCTCTCCAGGGATGGTGATTCTACCCACAAGTTGGTCCAGTGCTTGACCACCCTTGAAGGAAAGAAATTTGTCCTTGTGTCCTGTAGAGATTTTGGTGCTGGTCTCTTCTCACAGGTCATTAGCAACAGAAGCAGAGGGAAGGGCTTCAAGCTCCAACAGGGGAGTGTTAGACTGGACATCAGGAAGAAATTCTTCCTGGAGAGAGTGGTCAGGGACTGGGATGGGCTGCCCAGGTTTGGGATTGAGTCCCCGTCCCTGGATGTGTTGAAAAGACTCTTAGATGTGGTGTTGGGGTATTTGGTTTAGGGATGAACTTGTAGAGTAGGGTTGAAGGTTGGACTTGATGATCTCAAGGGGTCTTTTCCAACCTGAATGATTCTATAGTGTCAGGGGTATCTGGTTTAGGGGTGACCTTGTAGAGTAGGGTTGATGGTTGGACTTGTTGATACCAGGGGTCTTTTCCAACCTGAATGATTCTACAGTGTCAGGGGGATCTGGTTTAGGGATGACCTTATAGAGTAGAGCTGATGGTTGGACTCTGATCCCAGGGGGTCTTTTCCAACCCAAATGATTCTGCAACTCTATAGTGTCAGGGAGATCTGGTTTTGGGGTGACCTTGTATAGTAGGGTTGATGATTGGACTCAATGATCCCAAGGAGCTTTTCCAACCTGAATGGTTCTAGGATCCCAGGGGTCTTTTCCAACCCGGATGATTCTACAATTCTCTCCCAGTTCTTTGCTGCAGGGGAGGTGAATCACTACAACAACAGCAATTTGGTGCTAACAGCCCGACGATCCATCTGAATATCCTTATGAGGAAGAACTCGCTGCTCGAGTTCAACATCTCCCCAGGGCAGCAGGGGAGAGGGGGAAGGAAAAAAAACCCCAAGCAAACAACTGAACGCAGCGATTTCAAATCCCTGCGGTCGGAGGCGATTCCACGCCGGCTTGTTCCTGCAGTTCCCCCAACAGATGACGCAGCCAGTGTCTAAATTGAGTTTGCTCTTTCCCCTCGGCGCCGCCAACTGTTTGTCTGAGCTAATAAATGTTCAGATTAACCCCAGCCCCTCCAAGGAAGCCTTGTCCCTGTTCGCTTCAGTATCGTTGAGTTGAACTAATGGGAACCCAAAAGACTCAGGAGACCTTCTCTAGCAGAATCTGAGCCGTTGCTGAGCCCCGAGTGGATTTTAACGGAGCAACGAGCAACACTACCGTGGAGCTGGGAAGACTTTCCCAGAAAGATGCTGATGCTGGCTTGTAGGAAGTGTAGGAAGAGCAAAGCCATTGGGTAGCACTGAGGGAGATTCCCTATAAATAAGAGACCTTCTTCCATCTTGGATACCTCCTTCTCTAATCATTGGCTTTTGGCAGCTCCATTAGCTGCTGTTGGATGTGATGCTCAGAGTTGGATTTGATGCTCAGGGTTGGATGTGATGCTCAGGGTTGGATGTGATGCTCAGGGTTGGATTTGATGCTCAGGGTTGGATTTGATGCTCAGGGTTGGATGTGATGCTCAGGGTTGGATTTGATGCTCAAGGTTGGACTTCGATGCTTGAGATTGGACTCGATGAGCTTTGAGATCCCTTCCAACCTTAATGATTCAGTGATTTAACAGAGACCACTCGGTAACAGACTGCGGTTGGCTGTTCCTCTTCATTTCAGCCCTTTCCTACCCGTTAATCAAAGTGATGGCCCCATTGCTCGTCACACGGCATCCAACCCCAGCCAGAAGGCACAGGGAATGCGTGGAGAAGAATAAAGGTCTAACGATCGGCGCTGCTCAGCGCCTGTTATTTAATAGACAGCTCGGAGGTGCCAACTTCCCTCCATCAACCAAACTAATGATGAAAGGAGCTGATAAAACTCCAGCTGGAAGGGACCCTAAGGTATCCTGACCCATCCCACTGCCCCAGAGTGGCATCTGCTTTCATTTTTCACTCCAGGTGCAACCAGTTCCTGTAACTACAGGACTGTTTGTCAACTGAACAAACCCACAACCCCCCGAAACGTCTTTGTTTTAGAAGGACCTGAGTGTGTTTTGCAGTGGGATCTACAGTGCTTGACTCCTCTTGAGCCCTTTGCTGCACTAAAAATGCTCCGGGGAGGTGGGAATTGAAGGGAAACAGCTCCAAGGGCAAAAGAACCCACTTGTTTGCCAGCAGACCCTCAGGCAGTTCACAACTGAGAGTAGGAAACACCAAGCCAGAGGGACCGGAGGGGCTCTTCAGTCCACTGAGACAAAGAAATCAGTTCCACAGTGGGAACTGAGCAACCACGGGGAGGGTTAAGGAGTGGGAATCGCTTTTCACTAAGGAGTTTCTGCTTCAAATGAGTTGAACTGGGAGTTGAGAAATAGATGTTGGGAATTTATAAAGAAATACAGGGAATTGTTCTACTCCTACTTTACACAGAGATGTAGAGCATCTCAGACCAGCATCCCTGCCCCAACACTGCTGGAAAACTTCCCTTCCTCTCATCCCCACCTCAACATGGCTGGAAAACTCTTCCCTTCCTCTGTCAAAAGGGAGCTGATGCTATTGAACCCATTTAATCACCTTCAAGCAGCTGTTCAAGGTACCAGGCACGTTGCTCAATCCTATAGGATCGAGGTGACCTACCCCAGACCTTCTAATTTTGATGACTCAGCAAAATGTGGCCAATAAGTGACTGTGAAACCACCACCTCAGAACCCAACTTGAGGAACAGCCCCGCTCACCCCTCGCAACTCCCTTTGCTCCTCGTGACAAGAAGCCGACGGCCACCAAGGGCCCACTTCTTGGCTCAGGACCAGCTGCGTTGCTGTGACTCGCCCTCTGTCTCTCGCAAGGAGCCTCATTATTGGGGAAGATCAAAAGCTCTTTGCTCCCATGCGATGTCCCTTCGCTTTGATCTGGCGCTGCCTGCTCAGGCTTCAGAGGAGATGGTTGTTGGCCCCCGTCCGCTGCAGCTGCCAACGTCACGTCGACCCCTCTTAGAGCAGAGGAGAGATTAATAATTGAAGGGTGGCAGCGGGATTTCAACTGCATTAAAGTGCTGCTGTTTGATAAATAAATAGGAACTTGAAGGCAACTGCTGGGTTTTTATCCAGTAGAAGGAAATCAGAGAGTGATTTGGGTTGGAAGAGATCTCCAAGATGTCTGGGATCATCTGGTCCAACCAAATCTAGTCCTAAGCTATTGATGGTTAGAAAGGATAGAGGATCACCCTTGGGATTGCAAGGGACCTCGAAAGATCATTCAGTCCAGTGACCCAGGAGAATGACCCTGGGACTGGAAGGGACCTTGAAAGATCATTAAGACTGATGAGCCAGGAGAACTGACCCTGGGATTGGAAGGGGCCTCACTGATTTTGTGTCTATTTATGGTCCTGACATTTAGCTTTTGTTAATCTTTTCCATCTTGACTGACTGCAGTGCTAAATGACCCCTAAAAGAGCAGCTCTGAAGCTGCTTCACCTCATTTTGAAGCCACTCAGCCATCACCACATCCATCCCGATGCCACCTAATCCTAACCCTAACGTTTCCACTTTGACGCTGTTTCCCCACCAGCCCTGTCACCTCTTTTAGGAAAGGACTGCGAAAACAATGGCAGTGACCGGCACCAGATCCCATGAAACCCTTTGCAAACCCGCTGGGACCTGGACGTCTCTGGACCTCAGCATCTCCAACTGACTCCTTAGTTGGAGTTTTGCCACTTCGATTTGTCAAGGAAAAGAGGCTAAGTCCAAGTGCTCCTTGTATCTCATGCTACTCACCCATCACCGTCAGCTCTGCCGAGCCACTGCTGTTCTCGTTCTTGTAGGTGACGACACATGTGTAGGTCCCGGAATCATTGTCGGTCACGTTGGCGATGAGGAGGTTGCTGCCAGCCAGCAGTGAGTACTTCCGGGACCTGGGACAACGAGAACATGAGGCTGTGGTGAGTCAAGACACTACCTCAAGGAAAACACATCTGGTAGGTGATGCTCTGGGTAACTCTCAGCTGGCAGTTTGGCTGGGAATCATCTTATTGTTTAGGTTGGAGAAGATCTTCAAGATCATTGAGTTCAACCATCAACCCAACTGGCCCAGCCCGTCACTCAACCCTGTCCCCGAGCTCCAGATCTCCACAGTCAGGGATGGAGACTGAATGGAGTTTCGGAGCCTCCTATACCCATGGCTGGTGTCTTAATTCTCAATGAACACAGAAGCTTTAGGTTGGAGAAGACCTTCAAGATGATCAAGTCCAACCATCAAGCCGGCTGGCCCAAGGCCACCACTAAACCCTGTCCCTGAGCTCCGGATCTCCACAGCCAGGATGGCCATTCAATCCCCTCCCTGGGAAGCCTGTTCCAAGGGCTGAGAACCCTCTCCAAGGAGAATTTTCTCCTCAGGGCCAATCACAACTTCCCCTGGAACAATTTGAGGTTGTTTCCTCTTGTCCTGTCCCTTGATCCTTGTGGTGAGAAGAAACCAACTTCTCTCCACCCTTCTTTCAGGTACTTGTAGGCAGCAGAAAGTTCTCCCCTCAGCCTTGTTTTCTCCAGCCTAACCAGCCCCAGCTCCCTCAGCCAGGGATTGTTCTCCAGCCCCTTTCCCACCCTTGTTGCCTTTCTCTGGACCCACTCCAGTACCTCAATCTCATTTTTATATTGAGGTGTTCAAACCTGAAACCACTACTCAAGGCTCAGTGGCTTCATGGTTCCACCTTTAGTATCAACCAGATGATGTTTAGGATCAAATTCCACCCTCAGAGCTGAGTTACAGCAGTCGATTGTGAGATCCAACCAATCTCTTTATTAATTAGGAGGAAGATCTCATGGTCTCCTCATTAATTAGGAGGAAGATCTCAAGGTCTCTTGGTCTCCTCGTCATTTAGGAGGAAAATCTCATGGTCTCCACCTCCACCCCGGTGAATTTAAAGCTTTCTCTTGTATTTTGCTCAAAGAAATGGAGGGTTAGAAGGATGGAGGTACCTGATGGGGAGGACTTCATCTCCTCGCAGCCACGTGAAGGTGGGAGGGGGGTACCCTGAAACACAGCACTCCAGGACGGCATCTTTCCCTTCCATGGCCACCACATTTGATGGCCGCTGCAGGAAAAACTGCTGCCTGTGTAAACCTGGATCTAGGAAAGGAAGAAGGTCTCATCATTGTCCATCACAAACCCCAACCCAATGCAACAACAAAGCAACAGGGTAGGGGGGGATAGAAAACGACCCACAGATAATGAGACCCAAGAGACCAACCAACAGCTTTCAAGGCAAAGCTGGGGAGTAAAAGAATCAGAGAGCAGAGACATTAAATCTCCCTCCTCCGTCTGTGGAGCTGCTCAGCAGTGGAACCCAAGGGAGACATTCAAAGATGGCTTTTGAGAAGCACAGAAGGGCTGTTCAGAGCTTGGCGGTCAAGCTGGGTCTTAGAAAGCTTCAGTCGTGGAGGAGTCCAGAGAGGTGGGAGAAGCCACATCGCTGGAATCATCCCAGGTCAGGTTGGACCTTGGTGGAGTCGGAGCAACTCACTCTGGTTGGACATGTCCCAGCCCCCTGCAAGGGGGTTGGACTGGATGAGCTTGAGGTTGTAAGAAGAGAGAAGGCAAGGAAAGGTTCTGGTCAGGAAACCAAAGACAAGGAATCACAGAACGAGTTGAGGGTTTGATGGTCATTTTGCTCCAAGGGGTTTGATGGTCAGTTAGTTCCAGATCCTTTAGATCGGAAGGATCTAAACTACATCATTTAGCTCCAACCTAACACAGAATCACAGGGTTGGAAGGGGCCACCAAAGGTCATCCAGTCCAACCCTCCTACACCAAGCAGGGCCATCACTCACCAGACAGGTTGCCCAGAGCCCCAGCCAGCTTGACCTTGAGTGACTCCAGGGATGGAGCTACCTCTCTGGGCAGCCTGTTCCAGTGATGTCTTCCCAGGAGAACTGAATGTTCAAGAAATAACTTGGAAAGAGATTCTGAGCTTAGAAGGAATAAGTAGAGAGATCAGTAGCCCAAATCCAAAGTGTCCTCATGGACACTCCAAGTGTGAGGCTCTCAGATAGCTCTACGCAGCTGAGGGTAGGGTGAGCTTAATCCCTGCTTCTAACCCCAATGGATGGATCACAACTGACCGGAGGATATTCTAGACCCTCAGTGAACGGTTCAGGTTGGGAACAATGTCAAAGAGCATCAAGTTCCACCATCAACCCAACTGTCCCAATACCACCGCTAAACCCTGTCCTTGAGCTCCAGATCTGTGAGGCTTCAAAACACATCTAGGGATGATGATTCAACCACTCATGACGGTTCAGGTTGGAAACGACTTTGAAGAACATCAAGTTCAACCATCAAGCCAACTGTCCCAAGGCCACCACTAAAATGTGTTCTTGAGCTCCAGGTCTACGAGACCTCAAAACACTCAACGCTCCCAATGCCTGAGAGCCCATCGAACCGCCCCTCATGCCAAGGAAATCAGTCGCTTTTGTTCTGTGGTTTAATGAGCCTCCTACTTCTTTCTCATACAACTCCGTTTCCGCCTGGCAGATGTCAAACCAACTGCGCTGGACTCCAGCCACCAAATGTTCCCTCTCCGTGTTGCCTGACACAACCGTTCCCGTCGCACAATAGACATCGACATTCCCAGCACATTGACGACAGCCAGATCCTTCCAGGACGGGCTCCAAATGCTGGGTTGCTCCTCCCATAGCAGTTGGAAGGAAGTGGAACGAGCTTCTGGGTGTCTGCTCTGGATTTACACCCAGGGTTCATTCCAGCTCCTGATCCTGTGAAGAGACTCAGTGGAAGCGGGACGCAGCCACTGTAGGATTTGCAATCCTTTCCGCTCCCAACAGGAGCCAGCGGGGTGCCTGGGTGGCCTAGAAGGCCAAGGGCTTCCTGGCTTGGATCAGCAACATGTGGCCAGCAGGGCTGGGGACGTCATTCTCCCCCTTGGACTGGGCACTGGGGAGTACTGGGAGCAGTTCTGGGCTCCTCCAGGTCTAGAGGAGCAAAGGAGGAGGGAAAGGCTGATGGAGAGAGGCTGAGGGAGCTGTAGGAGACTCATGGTGGGATCTTCTCCCTTTCTCCAACTCCCTGAACGGAGGTTGGAGTCACAACTGACCAGAGGACATCCCAGACCCTCAGTGAATAGCTGAGTTGGAAAAGACGTTGAAGAGCATCAAGTTCAACCATCAACCCAACTGGCCACTGCTAAACCCTGTCCTTGAGGTCCAGATCTAGAAGGCTTCAAAATACATCTAGGGATGGTGATTCAACTCCCTGAAGGAAGGCTGGAGTCAGATGGGGGTCAGGCTCTTCTCCTGGGCAACCAGTGCCAGGGCCTGAAGCTGCACCAGGGGAGGGTTAGGTTGGATGTTAGAAAGCCCTTCCACACGGAAAGGGGGATCAGAGCCTGGACTGGACTGCCCAGGGCAGTGGTGGAGTTGCCAGAGGTGTTTAAGGCCACCCTGGCTGTGGCCTTGAGTGCCCTGGTGACGTCAGGTCCTGGACCGGACTTGATGATCTTCAAGGTCTTTCCCAGCCTCAATAACTCTATGATTCTTCTATGGCTGGAGGAACACAAACTACATCAAGAACAAGTGTGAGGAAACCCCTTGCTGGGTCCCTCTGGCAGCGGGATGCATCAAGGGCCCTGTTTCCACCTCTCCACGATCATTTCTTGGGACAACGCTCCACTTCCTCCTCCATAACAGAGACAAAGCTCTTTTAAAGCCCTTGGGGTGCTGCGATCAAAGAAGACTCCAACATTTATTGGACTAGATGGTCTTTCAAGGTCCCTTTCAATCCCTAATGATTCTATGATTCTATGTTTTATCACTTGAGGGGAAGAGAAGGGCCCATTGGATTGGAATTTCAAGAGGCTGGATTGGAATTTCAAGAGGCTGGATTGGAATTTCAAGAGAAGCAGCAGCAGCTTTTTTCTCCCTCCCTCTGGTTGGGAAGAACCTTCCAGGTCTAAACCATCGAGTTTTATGGTCTTTTAGCAAGACGCTCTCTTCCAACCCAACTGAGTCAAGGGGCCTATGGTCTGGGTTAGTACATGGAGACGTCTCCAAGGCTGCTCCTTGCCTTCCCAGCTTTGAGCAGGGGGCTACTTCTTGCCTCCAGACCACACAAACCCCCAACTCTTGTCTAGAAAATAGAGATAAAAGATGGTTATCTCGAAATAGTTAGTGTTTAGGGGTGAACTTGGAGAGTGGGGCTGATGGTTGGACTCGATGATCCCAAGAGTCTTTTCCAACCTGAATGGTTCAATGATTCTCTTCTATGAAATGGATCATCCTTGTCCTGCTTAATTAGTGGTTCCTCATCAGTGTTGAGCCAGAAGGCTGCAAGAACCTCTTCCAAGCCCCATCCTGCAGCAATGACCCTCCACTCAACCCACGATGCTTTTAAGAGTGAGAGCCAAGAGTTCCAACTGCGTCAGATCCCAACCGGCCCTCCGGGCAACTCAGCAGCTCACGTCAGGCACTCAGGTATCCAGGCAACGTAACCTTGCAGTAGCTGAGTTCAGCAGCTGGACCCAAGGGATTGTCTTTCCAGTTCAATGGAGGGAGAGGAGCTCTTGAACTGAGTGCTTGGGGAGTTACGGAGATGGGAACTACTTCTCCCTCTCTTCATTGATGGTGGAAGAGAGACCGGCTCCATAAGGATCTAAATTGGGCACCTTAATGCCGGCAGCTCCTTACCTCCGCAGCCAACTGCTTCTAAAAGCCTCCAGGCTCTTCCATGTGAAGAAGAACATGGAAGCTTGTAGCAGCAACTGGAAAGACTGGGATGAAGCAGCCCAGCTGCCCCAAGAGGAGTGACTGCTCTTCCATATGAAGAAGAACTTGGAAGCTTGTAGAAGCAACCACAAAGACTGGGATGAAGCAGCTCAACTGCCCCAAGAGGAGTGACTGCTCTTCCATGTGAAGAACTTGGAAGCTTGTGGAAGTAGTTGGAAAGACTGGGATGAAGCAGCTCAACTGCCCCAAGAGGAGTGACTGCTCTTCCATGTGAAGAAGAATTGGAGAAGTAACTGGGAAGACAGCGGGATACATCAGCCTAGCTTCCCCAGGAGAAGTGACTGCACTTCCAGAGACCCCAAGGACACGACCAGCCATGAGAAAGATGGTTCTGTGGAAGGTTCCAGCTCTTACCGGCTAAAATCCGGACTTCCGCATCATTCCCGGTTCTGGAACTGGCCGGGTTCTTGGCCAGGCATCGGTAGATGCCGCTGTCGCTGTGCTGAACCCTGCTGATCTGCAAAGCTCCGGAGGGCAGGACAGCCATGCGAGGGTCACCAGGCAGCAGGTCCTCTTGGTTGCGTTGCCAGTGGATGGTGGGCATGGGCTCCCCAATGACTTCACACTTCAGGAGGATGGTGTCTCCAGTGAAGGCCGTGATGGATTCCGTCTGCGAGAGGAACCTCAGAGGTCCTGCAAAGAGGAAGAAAAAAGGTCAGGGTGTTGATTCGGAGTGAACAGAGTAGAAAAAGAGCTTAAAATAGAAAATACAGTGACATTCTGGGAAGTCCGTGGAGATACTGACAGGGTAGGGTGGCCAATGCTCTCCTGTAAAAGTGATAGTAATCACCAGCAGAGCAAAGGTGTGAAATCAACACCAAGAGCAATGTGATGGACCCGGTGCTCCATAAACCCTCCAGGAGTGACTTGGCTGAGGCACTGATTCATCATCGTGCAAATCCAAGCTGCTCAGAACCCTCTCCAAAACCTCTGTTCAAGAAGTTACTACCCAACAGGTTGAGTAGAGATGCAACAGCCTGAGCAGGAGTCTGAAGAGGGGCCCAACAACCCAAGGAAGGACACAACAGCCCAAGGAGGGACCAAACAGCCTAAAGAGGGATCTCATAGCCCGAGGTGGAATCCACCAGCCTGAAGAGAGATCAAAAAACTGAACAAAGGACACAGCAGCCCAAGGAGGGATCAAACTACCCAAGCAGGGATACAACGAACCAAGGAGGGGCTCAACAGCCCGAGTAGGGACCCAACAGCCCAAGGAGGGAGCCAACGAATCAAGTAGGGACTCAACAGCCCAAACAAGGACCCAATGACCCAAGGACGGACCAAACGAACCAAGTAGGGACTCAACAGCCTGAGTAGGGACCCAACGGCCCAAGGAGGGACCCAATGAACCAAGTAGGGACTCAGCAGCCCACATAGGGACCCAATGACTCAAGGAGGGACCCAACAGCTCAAGGAGGGACCCAACAGCTCAAGGAGGGACCCAACAATTCAACCTGGGAAACAACAGTCCAAGTAGAAACCCAAGAGCCTGAGGCAAGATCCAAGCTCCTCAGAACCCTCTCCAAAGGCTCTGTTAAAGAAGTTACTAAGCAACAGGTCAAGTAGGGATTCAACAGCCTGAGCAGGGAGCCAACAGGTTGAGTAAGAGTCTGAGTAGGGACCCAACTACCCAAGCAGGGACACAATGGCCTGAGGAGGAAACCAACAGCTCAAGGAAGGACACAACAGCCCGAGGAGGGATCCAACAGCCCAAGGAGGGGCCCAGAACTGGACACAAGATTCCAGATGTGGTCTTACCAGGGCAGAGTGAAGGGAGAGGAGACCCCCCTCTCAATCCAGAGATGATGTGGATGTATTTTAGGGACCTTGCTCTACCTCTAGTCCTGGTTGCTCCTACAAATGACCCTCCCAGCCTCCAGCCCCGTGCGTTCACCTGCCTGATGGGGACCGCGTGAAGCTGTATCAGTAAACATGGCGGTGCAGGAGTGTGGGCAAACACACGCCGAGTGTTTGACAGAGTGAAAAACCTCAAAGCTGACACTAAAAGCAGCTACAGAGTCTATGGGCAACAAGCATCTCTCACATGATGCCAGCAGGTGCTCACTGAAGGCTTTCAAAAAGGAGCTGTCAAGGCTATTAAGAAGCTGAGGAGAGAAGAGAAGGGGGAGAGACAAAATCCTCGGAGTAGTAAAACATCACCCCAAACACTCAGCAGCATCCTGGGGAATCATCAAAGGCATCGGGGAGCGGAGAAAAGGCACTCGTGTCGCCTGACCCCATCCAACGCAAGCCCAGACACCCGTGGGGCCCTCACAGCCCTCCCCGCATTCTGCTGAGGCTGGCTGCTACTTTCCAGTCGAGCTACTGGCACCAGTAACAGCTTCTCACCCCCAGCCAAGCTGGTGCCAGCTGGAAAAAAGCAGCTCTCAGCACTTTCAGGAAGAAAAAAACTCATCCAAGAGAAAAGCAGTGGGAGCTGTGACGGGAAGCTGTCAGAAAGGGTGTTTTTCCAAGAGGAAAAGGCAGTTAAATCAAGGGATTTAGTGGGAGAAGGATTGTCAGAGCAGGATCCTGGTCTCCATGGCCAATGGGTCATGGATGGACCTTCCCACCTTCAACCCCAACACAACTGAAATCAGAGACTCACAGAACACTAACAGTTGGAAGGGACCTCCAAAGATCATCCAGTCCAATCCCCCTGACACAGCAGGATCACCTAGACCCATACGCACAGGAACATGGCCAGGAGGGTTTGAAATGTCTCCAGAGAAGGAGACTCCACAACCCCCCTGGGCAGCCCCTTACAGGACTCTGGCACCATCACTGGGAAGAAGGTCCCTCTCACATTGGTGTGGAACCTCCTGTTCCAGCTCACACCCACTGCCCCTTGTGCTATCACTGGGTGCCCCTGAGCAGAGCCTGGCTCCATCCTCCTGAC
>JAOXOE010064636.1:0-31056 GCA_028565055.1 Phoeniculus purpureus
TGCCCCTTGTCCTATCACTAGATGACATTGAGAAGAGCCTGGCTCCATCCTCCTGATACCCACCCCTCACATATTTATGGGCATTAATGAGGTCACCCCTCAGTCTCCTCTTCTCCAAGCTCAAGAGACCCAGCTCCCTCAAGCCTTTCCCCATAAGGGAGGTGCTCCACTTCCTTCATCAACCTTGTTGCTCTACACTGGACTCCCTCCAGCAGCTACATGTTCCTCTTGAACTGAGGGGCCCAGAAGTTCACATAAAACTTTTATTTATGCCCTGATGAGACACTGAAACTTAACATCAGTTATTAACTCTTCCTTGGGTTCACAAACAAAACCATGCTTCTATAGGCTTGCAATGTCTTAATCCTCCTCTCAATCGAAAGGGTGATTTACGAGAGTGAGGTTTGAAGTTCAGCATGTGGGAAGAGCTTGAAGACTGTCACATCGTGACATTCCATGATGTCCTTACAAATCAGTGTAACAGTGATGCCTTCAGCTGAGGTGCAAGGTATTCCTGTAATAAAGCTTCCATCACAGAATCATTAGGGATCGGAAGGGACCTCAAAAGATCATCTAGTCAAATCCCCCTGTCACAGCAGGATCACCTAGACCAAGCCACCCAAGAGTAGCCAAAGCACTATCATTTAAGCCTCCACCAACCTCCCTGATGATGAACAAAACATAAGAAGAAAGAAATGGAAATTAAAATGGAGGAAGAATTCTGCTCATAATGTTCACTGTGATGCAGAAGAAGAAGGGATGAATCCTGGTCTCCAGATCCTGTAATAATCACAGTTCTCTATTCTACATCGTTTTTCCCTCCAGTTTTTTTTCTCCATGATCTCTTTATAATACTAATTAATACTTCACAATACTTATTCTTAATTACTCATCCAGTCTCACCGAAAGCTTAAAAGCAAGGAAGAAAAACACCTCCTGCAAAATTGACTTCTAGTTGCTCAGGAAGAAGATGTAGTTTTTGATGCCTTTGCAAGGCTTCTATTTCACGGGGAACTGTGAAGTTCTTCAGCTGTCTCGGATGAGTAGTCAATAAATGTTGTTGAGGAAATCATTAGTCGCAGTGACTTCTGTGATACAATGCTGGATGCCCTTTGCAAGATGATTCTGTGATCCTCTCTGTGACTATCACTACAAGAGCTATGAAGCTAACGGCCTGAACAGCTTTTAAAAGTAAAAAAAAAATACGTTAAATAATTTAAATTTAAATTAAATTTAAATTCTTTTTATTACATTTGACAATTTAAATTAAAAACATAAAACTGAAATTATGATTGTAATTTAAAATTTTATAATTATAAATTTTATTTTATATAATAATTATAATTTTGTAATTATAATTTAAATTTTTTAATAAACCAACCTAAGATCTCTTTACTTCAGAGCTGCTGTGGTAAAACAGAGGGAAAAGCAGGTCTGAGTACATTTCTGTATGGTAACGCGCAGGACCTACATCGTGTTACATCTACAAGGTTACACAGAGACTACTCTGTTCCCTTACTCTACTCTGTTATGACCTTTTCTCAGTCACTAGTACTCAGTGCAAAGCAAAACCTTCAGCCACCGCCCCAGGGATGCAGAGAGAGAGACCAAAATCACCCGCTAAGCCTTGGCAGACTTCGTCTGGTGAAGTCCGCACCCGATGATTGGTTTCTCGCATCAAGGAAGAAGAATGAATTCTGCCTCAGGTTCTGTGTCTGAGAGCAGTGACATCTCTCTCCTTGCCCCCAACTTGGTGATCAGTAGATAACAAGGGAAAACGTAAGAAGCCCCCTCTAAAAATAGCGGGATGTGCTTAAACCAAAATACTGAGGGATTTCTGAGCCTTGTCATATGAAAGCAACAAAAGCACAGAGTATAAAGAATTATCACAGCTTGCAATTATCAGTGTAAGAAGATTAAACAGCTCAGTCTTTTTTCCTTTTCTTTCCGTGGCAAAGTCGATCTTCGTTCCCGCAGCAGCCACAGAACAACACTGGCAGACTTCAAAGGCAAATGTAAGAGTTTTAAGTTTCGTCATTAACGTTGCTTTATAGTTTTATCAGTTTCCCTCCTCATCCCTCACTAGGCAAACAAATTGTTCACCCACAATAAACAGGAATTCAGAAAATTCCTGGTGCGAGAATGGAGGACATCAGGTGGAGATCCTTCACTACGTGCAAAATCACCGCTCTTGCTTCTTGTGTTTTGTTAAACAATGAGAACAACAAGAGTGCAAGTGCTGCCAGATGAGCTGGTTGAGAAGAACCTTTCGGTAAAAGCTTCCTTTTCTTCCTCTATAGCACATCAACAGCTTTTTGCGTGTTGACCTCTGAATTCCTGTGCAGCTTGGTCTAGGTGATCCTGGTGTGGCAGGGGGATTGGACTAGATAATCTTTTGAGGTCCCTTCCAAACCCGAATGACTCTATGATTCAGTTGTTGAGACAGAACACTTCACAAACCAAATAAAAATAACTACGATGTCACACAGGCAGCCTGTTTGATTCCCAGGCAACTTAAAATACTTCAAATGGTACTTTGCAACTGTTCATGAGGTCTCCTTTTAGCTTTCAGTCTGTCTTTGTTTTGAATAACTGCGAATATATTGACTGTTATCTATTGCTGAATCACAGAATCACGGAACATTAGGGATTGGAAGGGACCTCAAAAGATCATCCAGTCCAATCCCCCTGCCACAGCAGGATCACCTGGATCCAGTTGCACAGGAATATGTCCAGGTGGATTTTAAACATCTCCAGAGAAGGAGACTCTGCAACCCCCCTGGGCAGCCTGTTCCAGTGGTCTGTCACCCTCCCCGTGAAGAAGGTTCTCAAAGGAAGCCATGTGAGTTAAGTGTTTTGGGTTTTTTCCCCCAGATTGAGCTGGTCTTTTGTTCTGCCTGTGACCTTGAGCAGTTTTGAAGACTCCTTGTTGGTTTTTTTATTTTTACTCATCAGCACATTAACTAAATTAATTAGTTAATCTTGCCCTAGACCTGATCAACTGATGACAGTAACGAAGGATAGAAAAAGGAAGAAATCCACAGTGAGGTTATTGTCAAGTTACCTGATAGAGAGACTTGGCTCAAAGCTGTGCTGGTGAGTGTTGTAGCATGAGAAGCGGAGTGAGCTGGTATTGTTTGGAGAGGGCTGAAGGATGAGTACACTGGAAAGAGTGCACCCTGCTGACAAGCTTTGTTCCATTACAAAGCCTAAGTCCACCCATGTTGTTACTGGCAGTGCTGAGTTAATTTTTCTGTGACTTTCCTCCAGTGTGTGTCCCTGAGGTGAGTCATATTCTGCTAGATATGAGACAACATGTGTCTCTCACAAGAGGCTTTGCTGGGTTGCCTACCGGTCCCTTCTGCTGTCCCCACAGGCTGAGGAATGCGCAGGATGATCTGCTCCACAGACCAGAAGCAATTTTCTCTGCTCAGGTTGTGCCTATCTCCTGCACCATGGGATAACCCATGGAGGAGGCCACCGCTGTATCAGGAACTTCAGAAATCTCACTCTTGCAAAGTGTTATCACAGAACATTAGGGATCGGAAGGGACCTCAAAAGATCATCCAGTCCAATCCCCCTGCCACAGCAGGATCACTGCAAGAATACAAGGTGCTGAAAGTCAGACCTGATGCTTCTAGAGTGCAGTTTTGTTACTCAATATCTGGTTAAACAATTGTGGACCGAGATCAAGGTTGCTGGTCTTTCTTTTAGGAGCCGCAAGAAACCCTAATTACTGTGTTTATTTTAGGAATGACAAACATTGTGGTTACATGGACCCCAGCTAGATTTTTTCCAGCTTTCAGCAAAGACAAAGCTTTGATACCAAAAAGCTAGCTAGTCCTGCGTTTGTCTGCTTCAGTGTAAACACAGTCGTCTACACAAACACATCATTCCCTCTGAGCCGGGACAGCTCAACAAGGGAAAGTGCCAGTGGTAGAGGACAGATGCACGTGGGCATGAGTAGTGCAGAAGGCATCTAAGCATAGGAAAGTCAGGACTCCTGTGAACAAGCATTTTGCATCTGAAGATATGACTCAGTGGTGCTCTCTTTCACACTGGGTCTGAGTTTTCTTTGTGTAGCTCAGGCAGCCTATTTCCTATAGGGTTGCTGCCGGAAGGCAGTCCTCAGGGCTAAGTCAGCATACCTTGCCTGGCTTCTTGATGGGCACTGGGCAGATGCAAGAGCAGTTCTGTTCCTAGCTGAGTGTTTGCAGTTGGCTCTGCTCAGACTTGAGAACAGTTCTTAGAAAAATAATATAATTAACTGAGAATATGTGGAATATAATTAAATACAAATATAAGTAAATGGGAGTATAATCTGGAATATTGTGTCCAGTTCTGGGCCATGTGGTTCAAGAGGGACACAGAACTGCTGGAAAGAGTCCAGCAAAGAGCCACAAAGATGGTGGAGTGGAACATCTCCCCAATGAGGAGAAGCTGAGGGAGCTGGGTCTCTTTAGCTTGGAGAAAAGGACACTCTGTGAAAAGGTCATAAAGGGTGACCTCATTAATGTTTATAACTATGTGAAGGGTGGGTGTCAGGAGGATGGAGCCAGGCTCTGCTCAGTGGCATCTAGTGATAGAACAAGTATGAGCTGGAACAGAGGAGGTTCCACATAAATATGAGAAGGAACTTTTTGACGGTGAGGGCTATGGAAGAGGCTGCCCAGGGGTGTTGTGGAGTCTCCTTCCCTGGAGATGTTTAAAACATGCCTGGACATGTTCCTGTGTGACTAGGTCTAGGTGGTCCTGCTGTGGCAGGAGGCTTGGACTGGATGATCTTTTGAGGTCCCTTCCGATCCCTAATGTTCTGTGATTCTATGTGCTGGTGGTGCCAGCGTAGAAACACCATGATGATGATTTATTTTGATAAAATCAACCACAGTAACAGCTACACGGAAGGAGACGTGACTTGAGGAGATCAGGGTCACTGCTGCACAGGTATGCAACTGCCATCGCTAGGTGGGATAACTCAAGTGTTGCTTCCTGCTTACAAACCCTTAAGAAGTTTTTCACAGCATTGAAAGAACCTAGTGTGTGTAAAACCGGAGGCACTTGCCAGCATCCAGGCTCAGTGCCACATTTGAAGGAAAAAAAGAGGTTTCTTTCAGGAGCCCTGTTTCATTTTTAAAGCGAAACTGAAGGCCAGATTCTCAGCTGCTCCTTTTACTTCAGTCAGAACTCTGTTTACACCAGCAGAGCATCTCTCAAGCGTTTAAGATGTTCTTCAACACTGAGTAACAGGAGCGTAATCTGGCAAGCAGCCAGTCTGAACATCTGCCAGTGCACTTCAGATCCAAACATGATTCCTTGAATCCTAGCTCTTTCCTCCATCTTTTATTGAAAGCAGAACCTATTCCCTAGTCTCTCCTTGCAGCTTCAGTTCAGCACGCTGCCCATCTTCTCCAAACATGTTTGCATTTAAGATAAGAAGGCTCCCAGGTCAGATCAAATGGTGCAGAAAGCCCTCTTGTTTTGAAACCATGTCCATGTTCCAGGCAGGGCAGGCAAGACAGCAGCGTGCTGGAGCTGTTCTGGCTTCAAGGACTTGAATATGTTTTGCTGTGAAAAACCCCGAAGGAGGTTGAAGTAGGTGTTCTGGTCAACACAGATGCAAACGTGTGAATGCTGCCTTAATTAGTCACCGAGATACTCTGCAGCAAAGCCCTGGGCTCTATCTGACACTGCAATGCCCTCTGTGGTTCTGCACATGATCGAAGAACACAAAGGATGACACTTGGGATCTTCTCACTTGCAGACTGGACGTGGCTTGCCTGTGCACATACACAGTGGCATGTTTGATGTGTTGCATTGCTGGGGCAATGTCACTTTTGTAAATCACAGAATCATTCAGGTTGGAAAAGACCCTTGGGATTATCTAGTCCAACCATCAGTCCTACTCCACAAGTTCACCCCTAAACCAGATCCACCAGCACTACATCTAAGCATCTTTTAAATTCATCTAGGGATGGGGACTCAACCACCATCACCCTGGGCAGCCCATTCCAGTGTCTGACCACTCCCTCCGGAAAGAATTTTCTCCTGATGTCTATCTAAACCTCTCCTGTTGAAGCGTGAAACCCTTCCCTTTGGTTCTGTCGCTAATGACCTGTGAGAAGAGACCAGCACCAACATCTCTAAATGGAGGGACAAGCTGTGCTGTGTTTCCTAGTTGCTGTCACTTCTGAACTTGTAAAGACAAACAGCTTCCAGGCTGCCACTGCGCTTGCTCCTGACAAGGATGATATCAGTGCGCTACTGCTGCTCTTATGTCTCTGCCAAGCAGCACATGCTTAGGGCTTCCAAGGCAATCACTAGCCTTAGTCACACATGAATCAGCTGTAACTGTCCCACCCACCATAAACCCCATTCACACTGCCTGTTTCCAGATGGTTTTAACTGGAAAGTACCTTAAAGGTGTGTCTGTGTAGTGGCTGGAAGTGGGCTAGTTAACACTGCATGAAGGCCACGTACCAATGAGACTTAAAAGCTTTTCAGGAGGAGCTGTTGCGACTTGGTCTAGGGGGTCCTGCTCTGGCAGTGGGATTCGACTAGATGATCTTTCAAGGTCCCTTCCAGTCCCTAATGTTCTGTGATTATTTCTCCCTTGAGCTCACAGCCATTCCTGCACTGAGCACAGTCTGTTCTCATTTCTGAGTGTGCCCCAAGCACTTCTGTGGCTTGAGATGATTTTGCAGTTGTGTTTTGAAAGTGAATTTGGAAGTTAGGTGATCTCACTGGAGACAAAGAGGTAGCCTGTGGCAACAGAATTTTTCAGTAGTGAAGAAATATTTCCACAAAACAGTCAGCAAACAATATCCAGACTGTGACTTGCGTTCAGGGCTCATCAAATGTCTTGGAACAGCAACCGAAAGACTCAGGTCACACACTGCTCTGAGATAAGCAGTTTAGTAAATGCAGACACATGTCGCTGTTGCAGCTAAAGTAGTTTTTAAGAAATTAGTGTAGCTCTTTCAGCAGTCATCACATTTAAGGAAACCACAGTTAACGTCTCCTGGGCGCTGATATCACCATACTCTGTGATTCATTGTCCGGGACTAAGATATTGTAGAGATACTCTGTGAACTTCTTGTCTTTCCTATGAGGGACTGCCTGAGAGAATTGCACCCTACATGACCCCAGACAAGGGTCTTATACAGTGTGTGAGTCAAACTGATACTTGACTGAGTCTTTTACGGGAAATCTTGTAGTTGTACTGAATCACAGAATCACAGAATTATTCAGGTTGCAAAAGACCCCTGGGATCATCAAGTCCAACCAACAACCCTACTCTACAAGTTCACCCCTAAACCAGATCCCCCAACACCACATCTAAGCGACTTTTAAAGTCATTCAGGGTATGGGGACTCAACCCCCACCCTGGGCAGCCCATTCCAGTGCCTGACCACTCTCTCCAGGAAGAATTTTTTCCTGGTATCCAATCTAAACTCCCCTGTTGAAGCTTGAAGCCCTTCCCTCTGCTTCTTTTGCTGATTACTTGTGAGAAGAGACCAGCACCAACATGTCTACAATGTCCTTTCAGAGAGTTGTAGAGAGCAATGAGGTTGTATAGAACCTCAGACTCCTCCTCCTCAAACTAAACAGCCTCAACTGTCTCAATCTCTCCCCATCAGATTTATTCTCCAAGTCCTTCCTCAGCTTCCTTGCCCTCCTCTGCACTCACTCCAGCACCTCGATGTCTCCCTTGACTGAGGTGCCCAAAACTGGACCCAGTACTCAAGGTGCAGCCTCCCCAGTGCTGAGTACAGGGGGACAACCACCTCCCTACTCCTGCTGGGGATACAGTTTCCAGTGCAGGCCAGGATGCCATTGGCCACCTTGGCAAATCTTTGCTTCGCTTTCTTGAAGCGTTCTAGTGTTAAAATGAAGCCTAGCTTTTTTTAGCTTCACTGAATCATGGAACATTATGGATTGGAAGAGACCTCAAAAGATTATCTAGTCTAATCCCTCACACGTTTCGTCACACAGTTCATACCTCTGGCTGTGAACTCAGACACGTTCTGGCAGCCAGTTGAGATTTCATGCCTTTGTTTTGTTCTTCTGAAGTACTTGTGGATGTCACTGGGACAGCAAAAACATGCTCTTGGCCTTTTCTCTTGTTGCTTTGAGGCAGTTTGGCTGATCAAAGCCAGCACATAAATATTGCAAACCTGTCAGGTTTTACTCTCCGTAACCAAGTAATCAGAGCCTTTCACTGGTGATGCTAATTAAGGAAAATATTTACCCCTGGCAGTGTTGTTCTTTTGATGTTCCTGTTAGGCCAAGGCAAACAGGCAGATGTCAGAGAGCTCAAACTCTGTTGACTGCTAGCCTGTCAGTGGTAGCTCATACTGCGGGTCTACTTTCCAATCAAGGCATAGGACGTTGTGTGGATAAACTGCTGGAGCCCCCATGGGAATTCCCAACATAAATCTCTGTCCTGCAAATCAGTTGAACAATTGGCTTGTTACTGTTGATCTCTGTTTACGTATTTTCCTCCTTTCACCTTTCGAGTGAATTTTGCAGTAAAGGCAGCTTGTGCTAATTGAATTTCTTTTTAAATCCTGACAGTGACAAATGGGTCTTAGCAGCCTATTTCTCATTAGTTTTTGCTGTTTCTGCACACTCCAGGTGCTGCAATACAGTGGAATTACTTTTAGGTTTAAAGATTCACTGACTGTAAGTGTGCGAATGGGTGCAGAAGGATGAGGACTGTATTAGCAAAGTATTACCACAGCAGTGGAGAAGAAGGGAAAGATGATTCTGGAGAAACTGGATGATAGAATTTCCCCATCTAACTTTTCTCCTTCCTGGAGCCATGTCTCAGCGATCCATAGGAGATGCCAGCCCATGAGACAGGTTCAGAACAAAAGGGCATGTTGCATGCTAAGATGTGCCAGTTCCTGCTGACCACCAAGAAAACATGAGAAAGTGGGACCAACAACCAACTTCCACTAGAGTGTGGGAGTTGGAAGGTGGCTGCACCCAAAGGGAGGCTGCACCAGTGAGGTGTGCACATTCTCATAACAGCAACTCCATTGCACCTCTCACCCCTGTCTGGCTCACACTCCTGTTGTAGCCACAGCAGGTCACTCACATCCAGCTGCTGGTCATGCTCAGTGTTAGTGGGGCCCTGCCTCCACTCAGAGGGCTGAGAGCAACAACTGGATGTACTGGACAAGGTGGACTCGATGGCCTGGTGCATCAGAGCCACTGTAGTACCAAGCCTTAGTAGACACAGGTGCACAGTGCACCCTGATACTATCGAACCATCAAGGGAAAGAATCCATGACCATCTGTGGAGTGACTGGAGTGGCCCAAGAACTAACACTGCTTGTGGCTAGGGTGAGCCTGACAGGACACAGCTGAGAGACACACCTGATAGTAACTGGTCCAGTCACACCCTGCATCCTCTGAATTGCCTTCCTCTGAGAAGGGTATTTTAAGGACCCAAAAGGTTACAGGCAGCTTTTGGCACAGCAGCAGCAGAGACTGATAACTGTTTCTAGATTGTAGTTTAATTTTTGGCCATAATAGTAAGATCCCAGTATTGCCAGTAAAAACCTGCTGGACACAGCAACTCCTACATGGAGATGGGACTCTCCCTAGAAGGGGAATCATAGAATGTTAGGGGAGGGAAGTGACCTCACCTCTGGAGGTCAGGAGGTCATCTAGTCCAACCACCTTTAGACCAGATTGCAAAGGAATGTGTCCAGGTGAGTTTTAAAGGTCTCCAGAGATGGAGACTCCACTGGAGTTGGAGTCTCTTTGGGCAGCCTGTTGTAGTGCTCTGTTTCCTGCACTATTTGGGGCACTGAGAAGAGCTTTCATTCCTCCCAGAACCTGGAGGGAGCAAGGCAATCCCTGAAATGATTTAAGTCTACTCTTCCCTTCCTTGGCTATCAAGGTAATACCAAAAGATTTTCTTGTGGAAGCAAAGGTCTGTCAGACTGCAAGGGGTGGGGGTATCACTGTTTGGCAGTTCAGAGGCACCAGAGTGTGGGGTGCAGCTCTGCCTCTCGGTCCTTACAGCTGTGAGCTGAAGGCCAGACTTGGATACTGAGTTCTGAGGCTGAGCATGAGGCTGAGCCTGACTGCTTCAGCACAGGTGTGGTTCCATTTTCCTGTGGTTTTATACTATTTCAGTGTTTGTATTAGTGTATAAACCCATGTGTTTCCGCTCCCAAAGCTCCCAGGGAGTCCCTGGGAGTGTTGCAGAGGAGCAGCATTCTGCCCTGTAGCGCCTGTACAGTGACCAGGACACAAACATTCCAGGGTCATTGCTCAGGAGGAGAAAGGCAGGGGCATGGACAGCCTGGACAGGATGCAGTGCAGCTGGTGCTGACTTGGGCTCTGCCTTCCAGCACACAAAGTTGTTCCAACAGGCTTATGAATGTGAGCTTGAATTACTGGGGTCTGCTGTAGGTTTAGGAGTATGTAGCAAACAGCTTCTCATCCACCTCAAGCAGTGGCTGGCTGGACTGGTTATGCTGCTTTTAAATTTGAAGGCATAGAGGAGAGCTGGCTTTCTACGAGGGCACTGTTGGTGTTGTACAGGAAATTCAATGTATTGCTGACTTGGCGAGGAAAAAAGCATGTTGCTGGAGCTGAGATCTAGAAGATGTTGGCTTGTGTAAAATACTGGTGGTTTCAAAAAATGACACTTAAAAATGTTGCTGATCTAAGCATTTTCTTCAACTTCTAGTGTTGTTTCTGTTGGATGTGCTTAGCTGTTTATTTAAGAAACTCTGGTACGTGAATGGGGCTTCAAGAGAGGAGGTAAATAGCGCAAAGGACTTTATATGGGCGAGTACCAATAGCTTTTGCTGTAACAACTACACTTCTTCCAGTTTATGGCTCTGAAATTGTATTAAAACGTCTTGATTCAGTAAACTTTTCTGTGTTTCCAAAAAAAGCAAGATTTGAGAGTACTGATCTGTTCCGAAATGCTTAGGAAGTACCTAAGATTTGTTGGTTTTGGCACAAGCCCACGAAGGCAGTTTAATGTCATCGTGTTTGAAAAAGAAGGGCAGTGGCAAAGGGGACTTCAAGTGCAGTGTGAACCTGGGGAATTTACACCATGAACTTGACTGGAATAAAAATCCAGGGAATGTTCCTGTACAATTACATCTAGGCAATCCCGCTGTGGTGGGGGGATTGGACTGGATGATCTTTCGAGGTCCCTTGCAACTGCTAATGTTCTGAGATTCTGTGAATTGAAACTTCAGAAAGTCTGAGGTGAAATCAGGTTTGGCTGTAGGTATTGATAAGGAAGCACAGGCGATGGTTGACGTTGCTACGTGTATTTGTTGCTGCTTAAGCTTCTTAGATGACTAAATGACTCTGTATGCTGGGGTTTTCTTTATTTTGCTTGTTTTGTGATTTGTTTCTTTTAAAGGCTAGTCTGTAACTGTGTCTGAGACACTTCTTGTAGTACTGCGGTGTCCTAGTTTGCTCTATGTTCTGCTGACAAACACAGCAGATCCCTCGCTGCTCAGTGCTCACTCACACCAGTCCTGGGTCCAAAAAGCACCAGCTGTGAATGTATCTGAGCTGTCTGACACAGCTCCAAGTCTGGAAAAACTAATTCTTCCCTCTCTGTGCAGACAGTGTTGTGCAATGTTCTGAGTTCACTGAATACTTGTGTTGTACCATGGAAAGTAACCTAGGTGCAGCATCTGCTTTAATGGCAAAGGGCTCGTTGAGATAGTGGATGTTTGAGGTGGGGGTCTAGTGGTTTGTTTGGGGTTTTTTGCAACCTATAACCTATAACAGTTTCTACTGTTTTTTTCCATGCTGGAGTTAGAAAAGATTGGTGCAACAGTGCCCTCATGGCTACTATTTCCATTCTGTTTTGCCTGATGAACAAAACTGAGACCCTGGTTTATAGCAGATGTCCAGCAATCAGAATAATTCTGTCACTGCTGTACACACAAAACCAGTGGTACAGAGGTTTTGTTACCTCCTTCACAGAATCACAGAACGTTAAGGATTGGAAGGGACCTCTAAAGATCATCTAGTCCAGTCCCCCTGCCACAACGGGATGACTTAAGGGAAGATTTCCGAAGGGCTTCCATGATACCATGAACTAAGGTTAATTATTAAACCATAAGGAAAACAAATTATGAAGCAAGAAAAACAACCCAGGCACTTGGGTATTTTGTATTGTAGTGTTTCCTGAAGATGGGGAGCTTGGTCAGCAAGATTCCTTTCATCCCCTTCTTGCTCTGCCCCAACCCTGAGTCCCTTGGCTTTGTCATGCTCTTGCAGGTGGTGTTTATTGCAAAATGCATCTAACCCCCAAGGAATCCTGATGACATACCGTGAGCTATTTGTGCCAACTGATCTTTCTGCTTTGAGTTTGATGCTTGCTGTAGCTTTTCTTTAAGAGTATTTACCAGCTGCCTTAGCTATTTTAGTGTTTACAGGTCTGCAGTTGCTGACAGTATCAATAATGGTGTTCTTCCTGTTCTTCTCCTAGTCTGTTACCAAAAGCACTGTCCCACCCCGTTGCCTATTTTAGGACTTGGGCAAGCTGTGTATGTTCTGTTACCCTACTGTAGCATCAAAGACTGTGAGCCAAGAAGGCCAATGGCATCCTGTGGTGGATCAGAAGGAGGGTAGTCAGCAGGTTTAAAGAGGTTCTCCTCCCCCTCTACTCTGCCCTGGTGAGACCATTTCTGGGTCCCTCAGTTCAAGGACACAGAAGTGCTGGAGAGAATCCAGTACAGAGCCACAGAGATGATTAAGGGAGTAGAACATGTCCCTGATGAAGAAAGGCTGAGGGAGCTTGATCTCTTTAGCTTAGAGAAAAGGTGACTGAATAGTGACCTCATGAATGTTTATAAATATTTGAAGGGTAACTGTCAAGAGGATGAAGCCAGGGTTGGCTTGGTGTCACCTAATAATAGGACACAAGGGGCAATGGGTGTGAGCTGGAACAGATTGAGGTTCCACATCAATAGGAGAAGGAACTTCTTCCCAGTGAGGGTGACAGAGCACTGGAAGGGCCTGTCCAGGGGGGTTGTGGAGTCTTTCTTTGAAAGCGTTTGCAACCTCCCTGGATATGTTCCTATGTGATCCTGCTGTGGTGGGTGGATTGGACTAGGTGATCTTTCCAGGTCCTTTCTAATTCCTAATGTTCTATGATTCTGTGAAAGACAAGGATCAGTATGGAGAGCTGATGGGTAAAAGCAGTTCATGTTTTTAGGTAGTACAGCATTAATATTTGTGCTTTAACTTCATAAGACACTAATACTAAGACAAAAAAGTGGCCACAAATGCAGCTGTGAGCACAACAGCACTGCTCTTAGAGCCTACAGCAATACTAGGCTGCAGGCTGGTGTGTTGTGAGCAAGTGAATATTCTAATAGCTCGTTTTCAGGGCCATGATAATTTCCAGAGCTGGTGGGAATGCCTTACAATTATAAAGGACTCCAGCTCACAGCCAGAGTCTAGCTTGGGTTTGACAAGATTAATCATTAAAGAGCAGTAAGAATCGGGTCTTGAAAGAGCTCTGTTGATCTTAGGCCTGGAATTAATTAGAGTAACAAGAGGACAAGACCCAGGGCTGGGCCGCACTAGGACTTCTTCCTCAACCATTGACTGATTGATGTGTAAAAAGCTTCAGCCCATGCCTAGTATTATACTTGGTGTAACAGAGGGACCAAGCTCAGGTAAACACTAACCCAAACCTGAACCTTAATTCTAATCATCAGTTAAGTCCTAACTTACGACCCTCAGTTATGGCCCAGAGGCATAAGTTGCCAGGGATCAAATGTCTGTACAGCCTACATTTCCCTCTGGCACGCCCTACTCCACCTGCTCATCCTCAGGCAAGGAGCTCTTGTTTTCCCTAATGCTACTCCCAGATGCTGGCTAAGCAGTAAGCGATGATGCCCAGTTGTGGCCCAGACAGATATGCTAGGGCTCAATTTCTTGTCTACTGACCCATTCTTTTGGCTCTACCCCTTTGCAGTCTGTCTCTGCTCTGAGCTGTATCTCATTCCTAACCCTCAGTATGGGTTTAAAACTTAACCCACGGTCAACAGGCTGTAGCTGAAAATCTCTGCAGACCACCACTTGATTTGGCAGCCCTTATTGGTCCTAAAACAGTTGGAATTTGCCTTTCAATGTAATGAGCAGATTAGGTGGCAGTTTTCCAGCCCTGATTGCATCATGTACGTAACAACAGAGAAAACACAAGATAAACCAAGAAATGCCTGTTTTCCAGGCCTATCCTAATGGGCTGTCAGTTCCTACACTGGTCTGTACTGAGGTTTGTTGCAGCTAAACCGCATGCCAGAGCTTTATCAAAACCCCCCTGTCATGGTCACAGTTCACGTTCTCTCATGGGCCTTTCTGGTAGGGCAGTTTGTTATCTCCAAGGACAGTTTCATAAGGCCAGATAACTCATACTTTAGGACTTGGATTCAGTGTTCAGTAACTCCTCACGCAGTTACTAACCGAAGCCGCTCAGCCTGGGACAGAACTGCTGTCAAGCCCCTGGCAATCCACTAGCGAGTGTAATGCTGACCACATGTCTAGTGCATTGTCCCACATGTTTTACAGCATCACAAGGTAGAACACTCACTCTTTGGCAAGGGGGCATCTCAATTAGGAGGTGCCAAAGGAATTCACGAGGCTTTGGAAAGCTTTGCATATCCCTCCCTCTAGGGAAATGGGGAATGCGAACATCATTTCCTTGACTGTTTACAGCTGAAACTGAAAGCTGGAAACCCATCAGGGACACAAGAATTTCAACACAGTTTGTCACCACAATTAGCACTCTGTGGAATATTAAATCTGGAGCCATTGAGCTTGTTCTCTCGAGTCTGTTTTGTAATTATACTGGAGGGGGTGCATTTCATAATCTGACTGGAATTCTCAAGATTTTTGTGCGTGCTGATTTACACAAGTCAGGGCTCTGTGCTGAGGCTGTGGGACCTCTGCTGTGCTAACATGGGTAACAGATGAGTGTATTCAATAACCCAGTTGCTGTTAACTCAAGGACTAGCAGACCACGTTACCTGCCCTTGGCCAAGGAAGGAAAGGTCAACAGATACACAGAAGGTCATTGACAGGAACTTTTCCTTGTGGCATTCCTGACATAACATCTGCTAGAAACAAATGCTGATGTGAAATAGTAGATTCTGTTGGGCAATTTTTCCCTAGCACTGGGCTTTTCATACAATTAGTCTTATTGTTTGATAATGTAAGAATCTTCCCCCGCATCTGGAGGGTGTTTGGTTTAAGTGTCTAATGCAACAGTGTCTGCATCTTCATACTCTGTTGACAATGCAATTTACTCTGATCTGCTGTGGCAGGGGGAATGGACTAGATGATCTTTTGTGGTCCCTTCCAATTCCTAATGTTCTGTGATTCTGTGAAACAGTCTCCAGGACAAAATCTGACAAGTGGAGGTGAAAATCATATTAGAGGCCAACATGAACTTTTGATCAGTCTCCTCTCTCTACCTCCTGCTTCATACAGCAGAAAGTCAAATTGGTTGCCATTTCTACTCTGGGGGATTTCTGTCCATCAAAAATTCTTTCTGAAGAGGAGGTGTTCCCCAAAGCAAATGCGGATGTGGACAGCCTGTAATACTCAATTTCCAAAGTCAAATCTCTAGGATAGCACAATTTAGTATGTAAACTGCTTATGACAGTCACTAATTTCCTCCTTTGCTGATTTATATCCTACTTGAGTGAGTAATGTCCTGTAAAAAATTGATTGGCAGACTGTCAGTTATCCTTAACCTTTCATGTTATTGAGGATGTTGAACTGCTGGTAGTGCTGGGAAGCAGTACAAGTGAGGCAGGAACTAGTATTCAGTCATGCTGCTATAGTGGTATGAGCTTGCTGACACAGCCTGTGATGATGGATTAGGACAGCTGGCCTTGGAGAAAGTCTTGCCTGTGTAAGGGCTAACATAATCAGAGGAAAGATAGCTGTCATGCCCTGGACTATGTCTGTGTAAGAGAAACAGACCTCTGGACTGTTTTGCTAGTTAGAGTGGACAGTATGTTTGGTTTATGTCTCATATAAATAAAAAAAGTAATAAAAAGACACAAATACCTCACCGCAAGTGAAGCAGTCAGGAACAAATTGAAGAGAAAAACAAACAGCTGATCAAAGCACACTAACCACTCAAACTGCAATCTGACTGCAGCCTGCAATAAATGGCTTGATTGGCCTCTATGCTTGGTGCACTCAACTTGATTTAAGCACAACCAGAGCCCACAAGGATAATCATGTCCACGAATGTCACTGACTGGGGAGGAGAAGGGTGCTGGGACTCCTTTGCTTGTTTGCTTTGCTCAGGAGACAAGCATGTGGTCCCTGTGTCAGGGGCACTGCAGAAGTGTGTTTCCTTGGCAGGAATGCAGCTTGCTCTTCGTACAGAAGAAACCCCCAACAAACACCCAACCAGAAAGTACACAGTGTCCTTTTCCCTCAAACACTGGCAATGAGCATAACACTGTTTTTTTGCTCAGAGATGCAAGCCTGTCTTCCAGCAAGTGCTGTGCCTGGGTCCCGACTCCCAGCAATGTGTGCCACTGACTGGGCTGGGGCTCTGTGGGCTCTCACAGCTGCGACCAACCAGTGTCCTGGCCTTGTGTCTGCTCTGTCTCTGACAGAACTGCTGAAGCCAAATATCTCACATTCAAATAGTCCAGGCCCTGCCATCTATGCATTTGTATCCTGGGCAGTGGTGTCTGTTGCTCTGAAATGCAGAGCTATTAAACTGCTACTGGTGAGATTGCATCTGGAATACTGTGTCCAGTTCTGGGCCCCTCAGTTCAAGGACACAACTGCTGGAGAGAGTCCAGCGCAGAGCCACAAAGATGATGGAGTGGAACATCTCTCTGATGAGGAAAGGCTGTGGGGAAATGGGTCTCTTTAGCTGGGAGGAGACTGAGGGGTGACCCCATTAATATGTATAAATATGTGAAGGGTGGGTGTCAGGAGGATGGAGCAAGACTCTTCTTGGTGTCATGTAATGATAGCACAAGGGGAAATGGGTGTGAGCTGGAACACAGGAGGTTTCACAACAATATGAGAAGGAACTTCTTCCCTGTGAGGGTGACAAAGCACTGGAAGGGGCTGCCCAAGGGGGTTGTGGAGTCTCTTTCTCCGGAGACATTTAAAACCTGCCTGGACATGTTTCTGTGGGCCTTGATCTGGGTGATCCTGCTGTGGCGGGGGAATTGGACTAGATGATCTTTCAAGGTCCCCTTCCTATCCCTAATATTCTGGGATTCTGTGAAATGCAGTTTTCTGGTGCCCTGTGGGTGCGTGTAAGGCCCTTGTCTCCTTGCATAGTCTGTTGTGAAATATTTTGTTGGCAATTGTCTACCTCATGCTTGTGAGGACCAATTTGTATTTAGGCAATGCTTATTTTTTAAAAAACCAAAAAGTGCTTGACCTTTAAGGTTGTGTTTTTTCTGCCCATGCATCATTCACTAAGGTCTGCCTTGCTCAGTGCTGGCAAAAACACTGTAGACACCCTATGCTGATAAGTTTCCATTTGCAGAAGCCTATCAAATGCATCAGCAGACAACAAGGATTCTTAAGTGCGTAGGCAACACTATAATGTTACAATAGTAATTATTAAACATATTTTAGTCATTACTGCATTTCTGACCTTTACTAGAGGATTACCTCACAGGAGGAGACTTGCAAGCCAGCTGTGCTGCACCAGTGTGGCACGTAGGGACTGTCTGTGGGCTGCCACCCTGTTCAGAGGGACAGTAAGGCAGAGGGGAGAGAGTGGAGCAGTCTGTTCTAGAATAAAACTTACTAAAACTAAAGCCCCATCACTTACAGGCATTTGGTTGTAAAAGAGCTACCTGGGTTACTGCTGGGAAGGAGTAAATTTGTGGTCCACAAAGAGAAGACTATTTTCAAATCTCTTGTCCTAATGTGTCAGCTGGATGATGCTGCAGTGTGTCCCACTGGTTGTAGGTGTGGATGGAGAGAAAGTTAAGACTAAGCAGACTACCAGGGCTTGTCTGAAGACATTTTCTCCAGATGCCAGAAGCTGTAATCTTTACTGGTTTCCTTGAACACTGAATGCTAAAATAAGGGCAGTAGATGGAAAAACTGAATGTCCAAACAGCAGGTCTAATGGAGTGAAAGCATAAGCTTTCACGTTTCAGAATTGCTTCAGCAATGCATGATTAGTTTAGGGGACATTAGGAAAAACAAGATAAAAAAATTCAGTGTGATACATATGGCCTACAAAGACAGCACACGGCCCTTTTAAATCTCAAGAAAGATCAAGGGGTTTTTAGTATGGTAAATCTGATTTTCAAGAGAGAATGAAACATTTTCAGAGTCTAGGTGAAGCAAGGATTCTGTGATTTGTAAGACAGGGCCAGCACAGTGTGATGCAGCCTGCTCACCAGGACTGTGCTGCTCAGAATGTGCATCTTAAGCCACTGCTCAACCAGCAGTTGCAGTCTACCCTGGAAATTGTATGTGGGTTTTTTATAATGTGTGCGTTTCACAGCTTACACTAGAGTTGAATAGGCAATTATAATTACTTAAATTACAGTAACTTTAACATTAAATTGCATGTAACTATATGATATTTTAAAAGGCTTGAGACACCCTTTGGAGAGAAAACTCTGCCTGCCTGGAGGCCAGCAGTGGGGTTTGAGCCAGAGTTCTCACAGATGTGCAGGAGGGAGCTGTTGGTGGTGATTTCTTATGCTCTGGATTGGGAATGTGCTGTTCCAAGGCCCTGCCAGATACTGGCTGTGTTAGTTGCTGTGTGAAGTTCATGTTAGAATCACAGAATCACAGCACATTAGGGATTGAAAGGGACCTCAAAAGATTGAGTCCAATCCCCCTGCCATAGTAGGATCTCCTAGACCAAGTCACATAGGAACATATCCAGGCGGGTTTTAAACGTCTCCAGAGAAGGAGACTCCACAACTCCCCTGGACAGCCTGTTCCAGTCCAAAATGTTAATGGATTCACAGTTCACTATGAATGGAGAGAGCAACACTTCTCTCTTTGAGACCCTCTTTTAAAGCTTTATGCAAAACTTTCTACAGTAAGTGGAAATGTTCTAGCTCATCTCATGGGCACTGAATCAGCTAACATATTGCCTCTGTCCAAGTCACCTGATGATGCATGTTAGTTGTGGATGCCTTCTCTGTGAAGCATTTAAGGCCAGGCTGAATGGGGCCCTGGGCAACCTGGTCTAGTGAGAGATGTCCCTGCCTATGATAGGGCAGGTTGGAACTAGGTGATCTGAGGTCCCTTCTAACCGAAGACATTCTATGATTGTAAGGTGAGGGTTCATATTTTCTTCAGCTGTTTATAGTTTATATTTGAGGGGTTTTTTTACTTAAATGGCTTGGTTTATTTCAGCTGCAAAAACTTACACATTCAGAGCTCTGGTACTACTTAAAAACTCTGGTACTAACAGCAACAACAGTTCAGAGTAATGTCCTGATAAATAGTCCTTCTCGCAGCAATTAGCTGGCTATCCAGAAAGAACTGAATCTACAAAAGGATTTGGTAGACACAAGCAGCAAGAGAAAATTCCCAATTCAATGAGACTGCTAATCTCCATTTTGAATTTCTGTTCTCACTCTTACTAGCATCTTATTATTCTACGTTACTGAGACAACTGTTTTATAAACAAATTTTAGTTGTGACAGAGCCTTTTGCAGAGCAATTGCTCATAGTTTCTGAATTAGATCAGCTTGGGATTTGGGGTTAATTTCACATTTCACGTCTTGTCTTCTATTTCTGGATTTTTCAATATGATAAAATGGGCATTTGTATGTGTCCTTACCTAGCTGCTTCTCTCCACAGCTAAAGAACTAAATGCTTCTACACGTTGCATCTTCTTTGTGAGATAAAACCAGGGTTACTCCAAAGAGATGACCTCCCTCTCTGCCAGCAAAAATAATAGTGTTGTCTAAAGCAGATCTTTTCTAACCACTTGGAAGTCATCGGTAGCAGAAAACTCCATGGTCTCTAGATGTGTCCCTGTGGAGTTTGGGTTATGGCAACACTAATGCTTTAATCAGGTGGAAGACTGCTGCAGTGCCTGAGGCAGAATCAAAGAACATTAGGGATTGGAAGGGACCTCAAAAGATCATCCAGTCCAATCCCCCCACCACAGCAGGATCACCTGGATCCAGTTGCACAGGAACAGATCCAGGCAGGTTTTAAGCATCTCCAGAGAAGGAGACTCCACAACCCCCCTGGGCAGCCTGTTCCAGTGCTCTGAGCAACTCTGCCTCTGTGCTAGTTCCTGCTTTTGCACCAGGACTGGTGTTTGTGTAGAGGACAGTCTGGCAAACCTCACCAGAAGGTTCAAACCTCACTGAAAACTAAACTTCTGAGGCAGAAGGAAGAGGTGGAAAAGGTTCATTTTCAACCAGATAATCTCCCCCATTTGTCTCATGATTGCGGTGTTGTTGCTACTCATAAGAGGAGAATACTGTCAGCACTTCTGACAGCAGTTCGAGCTTAGGTCAGTGCAAGGCCAAGTGCAAAACCACTGCCCAAACCTCAGTCTGTACAGCTTTCACGTTTGGCAGGAGACTTAGTATAGCTCTCCACAAACTTTCCTCTGCCATTTGAAGCATCTGGCTTAGTCAAAAATAATGAGTGAAGAATTGCCTTGTCAATACTCTTAACTATGAAGAGCATAGGGAGTAGCTGGGCATGTTCCTGTCCAGAATCACAGAATATTAGGGATGGGAAGGAACTGTGGAAGGTCATCTAGTCCAATCCCCCTGCCACAGCAGGATCACCTAGATCAAGTCGTACAAGAATGCACCTACTGATCGATCAATTAAGAAGTGATCACATTGTTCTCCATGGAGGACTTATCACTAAGCTGCTGAGAGTAATTTCAGATATCTGTAGAAGTGTTTTCAAGGATCTCTGGTTACTTATTTTGGCAAATCCAGTTTGACACAGCTACAAAAAAGTATTGTGTAATCTACAGATACCAGAAAATTATGTGTGTAGTTAAGTTGAAATGGAAGATTAAGCTGTGGCACATAACGATGTTAAATGAGGGT
Organism: Phoeniculus purpureus; assembly: GCA_028565055.1. NCBI lineage: Eukaryota > Metazoa > Chordata > Aves > Bucerotiformes > Phoeniculidae > Phoeniculus > Phoeniculus purpureus. Next base: position 21,060 of record JAOXOE010064636.1, read on the forward strand.
CAGGTTGCCCTCTTAATCAAAGAACTTAGCCAAATATTTACTAAAATAGGGCAGACTCTTGTAAAAGTATAAATAGTTTGTTAGTTATTTAAATAAAAGCTCCTTAGAAACCTTATTTGGTCTGATTCTTTGATAGTGTTTATGAGGGTTTTTTAATAGCAGGATTTCCATTGTGTTTTTTCACTGGTTAAAAAAAAAGTAGTAACTTTTTTCCTAGTGAAGTAGACTTTCCCTATAAAAATTTGATATGAGGCATGCTACCTAGTAAATTATGGGATATGCTATAAAAACTCCATACATGAACTGTACCACTAAATAAATGTGTAACTAGAAAAGATCTTGCCAGCTGCGCGATTTGACTAGATGTTTTGTTTCTGCACAGCAACTTGTAATCAGCAAGTTCTGAATCTTTGATAAGAAAATGCTTAGGCGCGCAGAGAGAAGGGTGAATGTTCTGGAAGAGAAAGTTTGCAGTCTTTTGCCCAAACACATTCCTTGTGCCTGCTTGTATTTTGCAGAGCTGAGTATGTCCAGAAGATTTTTGTAAGAGGCAATATTAGACAAAATACATAAGATAGTGGTGTGAAAATTGAGAGCAAACATGGATGTTTTCAGTCTCGCTGATCTCGTGGAGGTGGCAGTGGTTGTATTTCATGACTCCCCTACTCCTGTTGCGTACAGTTCACAACACTCCTTAAAAGAAGACTACAAAGGAGTTAAATACAAATTCTCTCTTAGTGAATATGCATAAGGACACTTAAGCACTTAAGGAGTGAGAAAGGGGTTGGTTACCAGACTGAGAGAAGTTCTCCTCTTCTACTCTGCCCTGGTGAGATCACATCTAGAATATTGTGTCCAGTTCTGGGCCCCTCAATTCCAGAAGGCCACTGAGCTGCTTGAGAAAGTCCAGTGTAGAGGCATGAAGATGATGGAGAAGAACATCTCCCTGATGAGGAGAGGCTGAGGGAGCTGGATCTCTTGAGCTTGGAGAAGAGGAGATTGAGGGACCTCACTAATGTTTATAAATATGTGTAGGGTGGGTGTCAAGAGGATGAAGCCAGGCTCTTCTGAGTGTCATCTAATGATAGGATAAGGGGCAATGGCTGGACCAGAGGAGGTTTCACAACAATATGAGAAGGAACTTCTTCCCGGTGAGGGTGACAGAGCCCTGGAAGGAGCTTCCCAGGGGGGCTGTGGAGTATCCTTCTCTGGAGATGTTTAAAACCTGCCTGGACGTGTTCCTGTGGGAATTGGTCTAGGTGATCCTGCTGTGACGGGGGGATTGGACTGGATGGTCTTTCGAGGTCCCTTCCAATCCCTAAAATTCTGTGAAAAGCACATTGTAATTACAGCCCAGACACTTCCTAATATGTAGGAAAGAGCAGAATTATTTGTGAAGGTTTCAGTGCTGTGGACATTAACATCACATATCCAGTGTCATTACCAATGGAATGGGGACAGGAAAGTGGTTATTTTGGCTGAGTATGAATGGACAGGGCTCAGAAAGCATCCTTGAGGAACAGACTAGGCAATGATTGTTCACCAGGAGGTTAACCTGATTAACCTTCTTGTCTTCTGTCTTGTATATCTCAAGATGTAGCAACTATATGGCCATGGCCCATCTTAGCTGAATTGAGGATCACTTACAACAGAGAATGTCACATGAAATAGGTTTGATGGAGAGCAATTAAAACAGAGCTGTAGCAATAATTTCAGACAGTCTGTGTATGAAAAGTCATTTGGAAGGCTGAGCTGTCTGGCTGCAGATTTGAAAATAGTACTAAGTCCTTGTAAGTTTTCCTGCTATTTTTAGGATTCTGATTGTGTAATCTGCAGTTGTGATGGTGAGTGTTTTTGTGGATCATTCCTTTGGCTCTGGAGTGAGTGGTCATGGGAGTAACACTCTCCACTTTTACTTTCTAGTTCTCTGATTCTTGCACACCCTTGCTCAAAGAACCTGTCGAAAGTAGGTGCATTTATCACAAGTAGAGAGATACTAACAGCTCTCTTGACGTGAAAATGTAACTCTGAAGAGATTTCAGCATACAACTCCATAGTAAGTGCTAGAACTATTGGAAGTGACTGAGTCTAAGAAGGAATCAAGCATGGTGTTCTTCAGGCAAAGTCAATCAAACAGAGTCCCAGCTGCAAGCCACCAGAAGCTAGAACTGTGAAGTAAAATGGTGGCTACTTGCTTTGTTTTACAAAGGCTCCATCCTGCCTGTCTGCACATTCTAAGGAGTAATGTTAGGGTTAGTTGGAAGGGACCTTGAAAGATCATCCAGTCCAATCCCCTTGCCACAACAGGAGCACCTAGATCAAGTCACACAGGAACATATCCAGGCAGGTTTTAAACGTCTCCAGAGAAGAAGGTATCAGTTGAACACCAGAAAGATCATTGATATGGCCATAACAAATGTGGTGTACACTACATTCCTGAAAAGCCTTACAGTCACCCAATAGGGGGAAAAAAAGTTAGCTAAGAGCTGGACTGCCATCTAAGTATAATCTCTTGTGATGTTGTTTTAAGAGTTTGGAAGTATTCCAGATTTGTGATCTGATGATTTGATTCCAAATGGTGCCCACGCAGAGGAAATAAAGAGATTAGCCATAGATTAAGAAACTGAAAACATATCAAACAACTGAAAAAGAACCAGTAGAAATAGGAACAAACTCAAAGGGTACAAAACCATAGCAACAGTCAGTGTTACTATCTACAACAAGTTTGCATTAACTGGAAATAGAACCTAAGGAACGCAAAGGATTGGATAAAAGACAAAGGCAGCTTTAGTGTTTTCTGTTGCAAACCACTCCGTTTATGGAGGATACTGGTGGAAAGTGCAGTTTAAACAAGCGATGTAAAAAGATTGAAACAGATAATTCTGTAATGAAATGCATTCTGCGTGTAAAACTCTTCAGTAAAAGGGTCTGCAGTTTGTGCTTAACACAGAAAGTACTGCTGATGCAAGCAGACTGCACAGGATCTTTCCTGAGCAAACATTGTCAGAACCATCAATTGTGATTAAATGTCAGTCTTCAACTGGTGGCGCTGTGTTGTACAATGTTCATCTGCTGCTAAAGCTGGGTGGAATACAATGGTGAAGTGAAATGGTTTTTTAGTAGGAGGGGAGACAAGCAATAGTAGCCAACTTAACAATATTTGGAAAATCGGGAAAGAAAACCCCTGAGAAGAAACAGGAAAGAAAGTGAATAGCAAGCTTGTGCAATTCTGTCCATGTGCTCCAAGGGCTTGGGAGTTTGCCAGTACTGTGTACTATAAGGCTGCACAGCAGCTGATTGTAAAGCATGAGCGTGCCTTATACCTGTGAGTAATCTCCAAGTGCTGAGGTTGTGCCTGTAGAAATCCAGCTGGGTGTGATGTCATGTTTCAGGCTTTCTGCATGTGTGTTTCCTAATATGCTCATGGGCATTTCTTGCTCCTACGCTGCACCTGCCTATATGCTACAGACCATTTCCTTATGGACAACGAATTTGAGTCTCACCTCTGTCTATGGGTCAGCAATTGAGGAATCTTGGGGGCTTCTACCCTTTAGCAGATTTGGTAGAAAAAAGCCTCCAACTAGACTCTGTTCGATTGACCATTACTCTCTGGCTTCTATCCTGCAGCCAGTTCATAATCCACCTCACTACTCGATCATCTAGACCACACTGCTTCAGTTTGGCTGCGAGGATGCTGTGGGAGACCACGTCAAATGCTTTACTTGAAGTCAGGATAGACTACGTCCACTGCTCTGCCATCATCTATGCATCTCGTTATGCCCTCATAAAAGGTTATCCCTTTGGTGAAGCCATGCTGACTGTTCCTAATGACTGTCTTGTCCTTGCTGTGCCTAGAGACAGTGTCAAGGATAAATTGTTCCATCACCTTTCTTGAGATGGAGGTGAGGCTGACCAGTCTATAGTTACTTGGGTCCTCCTTCTTACCCTTTTTGAAGATTGGAGTGATCTAGGTGATCCTGCTGTGGTGAGGGGATTGGACTAAATGATCTTTCAAGGTTCCTTCCAATTCCTAATGTTCTGAGATTCTCTCAAGGAGAAATGTATTAGTTGCTTAACTAAAGATTGTGTTGAGAGAAAGAACACACTGGATGAGGGAATGAGCAGCTGGGACTCATTTGATTCTAACACTCAAAGCATCAGACAATAGCATTGGAATTTCTGCAAAGTTGAGGAATTCTCAGAGAGTATGTTCATCTGCTGACTCAAATGAAACAGTGGGAAGAATCACATCAGTAAATTACTTCACTGAGATTTGCTATTTGATGAGAACCTGCTAGCAGGGGGATTGGATTAGATGATCTCCAGAGGTCCACTCCAACCTCTGCCATTCTATGAGGCAAATTCCAGAGTATTTGCTACAAATAAACTATTTGGGCAACACCAATTTGTGTCTTCTGTTAGTACTCTGCAATGTTCCACTGGACACTACAGTAAATATTTGAGGGGCACATAATATGCTTTGACAACAAAGCATTGCTTGGTACTTCTACTCTTCTAGCAAAGCTAATCAGAAAAAAATTCCTGCTTCTCCCATGCCCAGGTCCCTTGGTCCACAGTGCTCTCCTTACAGTTTGCCATTTGGTTTTGCTTTTGCAATTGCTGTAGCAGTTGTGCTCTGATGTGCCTCTCTATAGTGATAACCACAGTTGCTAAAGCAGTGGGGGAGGCTCCTTCCTTTCAATGGTTCACTGTGACAGAGTAAGAGAAGGAGGGTAGGGGATACTTCTTTGCAGGAGGGGTTCTCTTAAACCAAATGTGTTTCTGGAAGAAAGGTATTCTCATTGTATCCTTCAGCATTGCATCTTAGGCGTTAAGTCGATTACTATCATAATTTAGAAAGTAAATGTAGTGAAGCCTACAATTGCTCATACTAGGGTTTTTGCAAGTGATTTCACAAGTGGAAACTTACTAAAAGCTGTGTGCTGGCCATAAGAGTCTGTGGCATTTCTCCACAGAAATTTTCCTTCAATTCCTATTTTATTTAAGAACTGCTGTAAGGGACCACAAATAGCACAGACAAGTTAATTCTGCAGGGTCTCGGAGCAAAGAAATTAAAAGATTAGTCACGCCAGCTTTGCCAGGAGGTTGTTGCCTTATATGTAATACAGGAATTGCAAAGGGGAACTTTTTTATTATGAAACTGTGCAGCTATAGAAATTCATTAATAGCAGCAACAGCAGAAGGCACAAGTGAGTCAATGTTGGAGCCCTGCAAGGCCAGGAACTGGTAACTGAAAGACTGTGTTGTTTCTGTGCACTTCAGATCAAAAATGGACTGTTGAGCAGTACTGTTCTGTGATGCTACATGCTCTGATACATCCAAACTTGTTCAAAGAAAAGGTTTTATTCAAAAAATGATATTTATTGCTTTTCTTTATCATCTAAGAGGAGGTAGATTGCATATGGGAGACTGTACCTAGGCCAGTACAGGTTCAGTGGCCTCAGCCTGGAGATGAGACGCTGCATTGCAGTGTTTGCGGCAGGAGGATTGGAGTAGGTGATCTTTTGAGGTCCCTTCCAATCCCTAATGTGTGATTCTGTGGGGCTAATTTGATTTAGCCCCCATGCAAACAGAAGCAGGATACTGGGGGGAGACTGTGTTTTTTACCTCTCTTTTTTACTGACATCTCAAAGAAATAAACGGGCTTGTTAAACTGAGAATACCTATTTGATTCCAGCTTTAAAAGTGCAAGAAACAGTCCAGAGAAGTAAAAGCTGCCTCCTTTGTTTTTTCTCTACTAGACACTGAATATTTTGATTTAGAATTTCAACGCTTTGAATGCTGATAATTATAGAAATAAATTAATGACAGTATATATTTTGACCTTTAAAACATGTTATATAAAATCTTTAAGCGGATATAAAGTTAGATCCAATCCATACTTCCTGAGTTGGGCATACCCAGTTGGCTTCAAGTCTGGGGGCTTTACACAGTGTCACAGAACATTAGGGAGTGGAAGGCACCTCGAAAGATCATCCAGTCCAATCTCCCCGACACAGCAGGATCACCTCAATCAAGCCACACAGGAACACATCCAGGCGGGTTTCAAACATCTCCAGAGAAGAGGAGTCCACAATCCCTCTGGGCAGCCTATTCCAGTACTTTGTCACCCTCACTGTGAAGAAGTTCCTTGATCAGGACTCTTCAAAAATAGCTTGTCCCTATGAGGAATTTTTGATAAACTGGGATTGTAAAGTTATTTTTCCTCTTAAAATGCAAACTTCCTACTGAGACATTGGCTAAAACGCCTCACTTCCAGGTTTTGGACTAGGGAATTGAGTTATTAACCTTAACAAGTATGTATTTGACAGACTGTATCCTCCAAAGAAGGCTCTAAAATTATACTAAAGAAGTGTAACTCCAGTAGTCCATTCGGAAGTTCCTTGAATAAGGATAAATTGTCAGTGCTAAGGAAAATGAGCCTTGAGGTTTTTCAGTTACTCGCTGGGAACCTTTGCTGGTACAAACAGATTTGGGTGAAAAGCCAGACATGTATCAGCTGTGTTGCTGGAAAATTGGGAGATTTACTCTAAATATTTTAAGCCAAAAGAATGTTTTAAAAAAATCCGCTACAGTTCAAAATGGTCTCAAGTGAGCAATCATCCCATTATTGTACACATCTTCAGGGGAATGAGGACTGTTTAACCGCTGGTAGGCCTTGTCCTTATGTGGAGATGTATTTGTATTTCTAGTCCAGGAAGGGAAACATGGGGGAAAAAAAGTCCTGAATTCTGAAGAATATAGTTGAAGTTACCTTGGTCTCTGCCAAAAGCAGTTTTTAAAAATACAATGTAAACAGATGAAACACTTTTTGAGAGGATTTCATTTTAAACTTCAGCATAGCCAACAGCTCTAGCTATGTCTTAGGGTTTTTTAACTGACAAAATGTGTGGGGAGTGGTGGGTGGAGGAACTTGTATTTCACTTCCCATCACCTTAGTGCTGGGAGGAGCTCAGTCAATAGAAGTCCCAAGATAGTGAGTCCTGCTCCAAATTAGAGTGAGGTAACAGAGGAATGATCTAGGTGATCCTGCTGTGGTGAGGGAATTAGACTAGATGATCTCTCGAGGTCCCTTCCAATCCCTAATGTTCTGTGATTCGGTGAACGCATGTAACAGTGGTCAGTATGTTCCACTTGACAACCTCTTTAAGAAATGTGGGAGTATAAGAATGTTAATAGTTAATCATCAGCTTCTCATCAGTGTGGAGATGCTGTATTTAACAGTAACATACTGGATGACAGAGTGATGAAACCATCTGGCCATGAGGAAATGATCATACCTCCATCCTGCTGCAAACACTTTGAGTACAAAAAGTTATCTAGCACTCTAGCTCTTGGGAAAGTCACGGAAAGGCAAAAATGAAGAGGGTCACTAACATGTGCTTATGAACTAATAGCTCGTGGTAACTCAAGCATTTGCTTGGATATGAGATGGAATGAAAGTCAAAGAGCCAGTGGTCCAGTTCAAGAAGGACACACAACTGCTGGAGAGAGCCCAGTGCAGAGCCACAAAGATGATGGAGTGGAACATCTCCCTGATGAGGAAAGGCTGAGGGAGCTGGGGCTCTTGAGCTGGGAGGAGACTGAGGGGTGACCTCATTAATGTTGATAACTATGTGAAGGGTGGGTGTCAGAAGGATGGAGCCAGGCTCTGCTCAGGGGCATCTAGTGATAGGACAAGGGACAATGGGTGTGAGCTGAACAGAGGAGGTTCTCCCATCTTCCATGGGAGATGGAAACGAGCGGGACACCCATTTCTTAAGGAAATCATCCTGCTCCAAACCTACCACTCGCCACAGGGCACAGCTGTAAAGCTTCTGCTGTGTCTGATCAGCTGCTCGTGGCAGGCATTAAAATGTCAACTGAACACAGTGCAGGAGAGCTGATCCAGGGCCTGTCAAGTTTAAAGCCAGTTCTGAGCCACTTTGCCCGCCTGGGCATGGGAAGAGTGTGACGCCTGCTCTGGATTATGAATGAAAGTGATGAAGCAATCAGCACCCACATGCCTAAGGTGAATCAAACCCAGTATCTGCCTAGTGGGAAAGAGAACCTCCAAACACAAGCCACAGGAGAAGTCATCACACTACAGCCTGAATTAGCAGCAGAGTTTTGTCTCACAGAACCCCCAGGCAAACAGATAAAGGATGGAAGAGAGCAAAGCTTCTGTTATATTGAGCACGTGAAATCCAACACTTGTTAACATTCTTCTGACAAATCACTTTGGAAGGAGAATGACTGCTTTGCTTTATTAAGTAAGCTCTTAAGAGAAGTATTTTGGTGTTCTCCTTTTTCCCCCCCTGAGGTAAACTGTTTCACTTACAGAGTCTCCTTTAACATAACAGACCCTCCCCTGCCCTCCACACACAACTCTGAAGATGAGGACGATGCCTTTTCACTAGATTTTCTCAAAGAGGAAAAATATCCTGTGGAATTAAACTCCAGCTCCTGTTGCTGTGAACTGTTTGGGTGGCAATAGGATTTTTAGTTTCTTTTTGTTTGGCAACTTCCTGCAGCATTCAAAGAGAGGCTTGAGCTGGGAAGTGCCTTTCTGGTGCTGAATAGGGGCCACCGGTTGCAGCCGAGGTCAATGGATAATCAGAGGAACTGCTCCTTCCAGCACTCTCCGACCCAGTTTCTTCTTTTGGGTCTTGCTGTGTCCTCGCTGAACATTGTTTAACCTTCCCCACAGCCCAGACCGGACACTGCCCCCCGCAAACCCAGTCAGAGCCCCTTATTGTGGTGCTCAAAACCCAGATACTGAGGTGAGATGCCACCACAGCAGGAAACCAACCCCAACTCTACTACTTGATTGCAAGATAGCTCCAAGCACTGAGGCAAAGAACTCGTGCCAAGAATTCAGCAGCTTCTGATTTTGTTCGTCACCGAGCACCAGCACAGGCCTTCTCCAACACCAGGCGCGCAAAGTAACCGGGTTTTCAGGCTTTCCACTGGGAAGTTCCTTTCTGAAGCTGCTTACAAGGGTAAACACAAACAAAAACCCCACAGAAAGTTGTATTACGGTAAAACCGGCAGCAGGGCCCATCAGCATTCAGACTGGAAGAAAGCAGCATCGCAGCTGCCACACACTTAGCTAACTCCGAGAAGGAAATGATTCAGAAACCACAGGTGCTCACCACTGGCTGCTGCACCTCACTGGCAGCCCCTGGGCTCGGGCACTTGCCAGACAGCAGGACTCTGTGGACAAGTTAAAATTAGGCATCAGCTGGGAACAGTGCTCAGCCCAGTTCTCGATGCTCAGGCCAACAGGCAATTGCAGGTGAAAAGTGAGTCCTGGGCAGTGAGCACTAGCCCCCTGACTACTGTCACCGTGCCAAAAGGCAAAGTAAAAGCAGGTCTAGTACACCAGAGAGGGGGAGAACATACAGGTACTCAACGGGCTCGGGAAGAGACTTTCAACCTAGTTACTTCCCATGTTGCCACCTTCTCGCTGGCTGCCTTGCGAAGGCCCTTTCGGCCTCTCCAGCTTTTCCCAGCATCGCTGAAGCCTGCTCTGTGGAGGCAAACACACACATCCGTGTCTCCACGCAGTGCTGCTGCTCCTAGCCGAGCAATTCCTCGCCGACAGTACTTACTCCAAAGGAAAAAAGGGATCATTTAAAAGGCCGAGCCTGGCGCACCCACTGACCTGAGCAGCAGCGGCCCTCGCCCGTTCCCACCGCAGTGAAGTTCTAGCCGGGTCCCCGGCCACCCCCGGCTTTGCTTGGTCGACTCTTCCCAGTGACCAGGACAAAGCGGCGCTTCACGAGTAACGCGCAAAACCTCCCCTCGCACTGCGACAAGGCAGAGCCGGTTCCAAACCGATTCGACTTCGGGGCTGCTGCCTTCTCCTCTTCGCAAACCGAGCCAGGATCGCCGGAGCCCCGCCGGGGCCGCGCTCTCCTCCGGAGCTGGCAGCGGGGACCCGCCACGGAGACTCCCCGAAATGCGGGCTCGGCAGGGCGCCGGGGGTGTTTTC
>JAOXOE010064644.1:0-31054 GCA_028565055.1 Phoeniculus purpureus
ATTGGCCACTGGAATGGCCTGCCCGGGGAGGTGGTGGAGTCGCCGTCCCTGGAGCAGTTCAAGGCAGGATTGGACGTAGCACTTGGTGCCATGGTCTAGCCTTGAGCTGTATGGTAACAGGTTGGACTTGATGATCTGTGAGGTCTCTTCCAACCTTGGTAGTACTGTGAGACTGTGATACTGTGATTTTCCTTTACTTCTGCCAGGAAGACCCAGGTGCTATGGGTACTGCTATATATAAAGAACTTTTGGACTTCTTATCAATGTCACGTGCACGTTTCCATGTCATGTTATTGTTTTAATAAGAAGGAGAGTTGGGAGGGTGGCGAGAGTCCAAATGAAGTTACTAGAGACGGTCTAGATTTGCAGTGAAGTCGCATTTAAGTGCGCGTCTTCCTTCACTTCTTGTTTGAGCATTTCTTGTTTTCTGGTTGGGCTGACTATTAGATGTGTCTAATACAGAGGTGGTCATGAGAACTACTGACTCAAGGCTCCCATCATACTCAGTTGGAATAAATAGGCTATTTTTAGGTGCAATTAACCTGACCTTCCCAAATGTCCATTTAGACTAAGAGAAATCTTTAAAAGCATGCAATCCACTCCATCAGCCAGCAAGGGAATGCAGAGCAGTTAGCTGGCATGCAGATGTCTAGAGTTTGTTGAATAAATCCTGTTTTCTGTGTCTGTTTTCTGTGGCCGCTGTGCCAAACATGGTACACACCTAAATAATCACTGTGCTTTTGAGCCTGTAGCTGTGAATTGCATATTATTCACTTAGTGGATTGTTTTTACCCCTCCAAACCACCACTGTTATGAGAGGTGACAGGTTTTAGCAAGGCTTCTTTACAGTTTAGTGTCGTGATTGCAGTAATAAATGCACAGAAATGTTGCTCTGCAGCATTATGTCACTGAAATTTGCTGACACAGTAAATTGAAGGTGGGATGCAGTGAATTATGACTTATGACTTCAGCATATGTTACAGAGGGTACTTTAATAAGAGAGGTGCATATGATACTAATTACACTGTGAAATCACACGATGATAATACTTCAAGTAATCACACTTCAAAGTGACAACATTTTCTTAAAAGGCATCTTCACAGGGATGCCGTCTGTTCCAACTTCTCAAGCCTTTTTCTTCTTATGTAAAAAAGCATTTACTTCTGTGTCAGTGAATGTTTTCAAATATACTTCATGTAAGAAAAAGAGGTCTGCTACTGCACGTGGTTCAGTGCAGTTGTGTTGTGGTTTGACCTGCCAGGCACCTAAACCACACAGCTGTTCACTCACCACACAGCTGTTTGCTCACTCCCCTCACGCACGGTGGGATGCGGGAGAGAATAGGAAAAAAAGGTTAAATTCATGGGTTGTGAGAAAGGCGGTTTAATAGGGCAGAAAAGAAAGCAGTAAGAGTATACAAAACAAGTGATGCACAGTGCAGTTGCTCGCCACATACCAACTGGTGCCCAGCCTGTGCCCAAGCAGTAGCCCCCAGCTAACTCTCCCTAGTATGACCGTTATATGGTATGGAGTATCCCTTTGATCAGTCTGGGTCAGCTGTGCCAGCAGTGTCTCCTCACAGCTTCTTGTGCTCCCCAGCCCACTTGCTGGCAGGGCAGTGTGAGAAACTGAAGAGTCCTCGACTACTGCTTGGAAAAAAGTCAGTGTGTTAACGTTATTTTCATCCCATATCCAAACCATGGCCCTATACCAGCTACTGGGAAGGAAATTAACTCTATCCCAGCCAAAACCAGGACAGGTTGTAAAGCACTAGAGGCTGCAAAACCTCTGATCCATCTAGATGTCTTGATGTGAAAATAGGGGCTATGTGGTCTTTCCATTTCAGCAGAGAAACGATTTAAAGGCATATTACAGATGTCACCTCCCGATGTCACTTACTGGCTGCCAGCCAAGGTAAGGGACAAAATTCCCCATGTTCAACACCCCAAAACCTGAATGGTTTAAAAATGTGTTCTGGTAGAAATTTGTGGAGGAATCCATACCTAGTCCCTGCTGATGTGAGTAGTGTCTTGGTAGCAGCCTCCCAGGGCTAGGGATGAGAAAGTGGGACATTTGCTGCACTCCTGCTTCTCCAACACACTGTCCCACAGTCCCACAAATACAATGCATTTAAGGATGAAGCAGACAGCCCTGGTGGAGGTGCACACAGAAATACCTTTGGACTCACCTGCAGAATCCCATTCCATGTGGGATGTGCTTGTTCTTACAGTATGGGTTGTCTTGTAAGCTCCATTGCTGCTGTGAGATGTTTGTAGGTTACCAATAGACCATAGAAAAGTGCATAGTGCATAAAATCTACATCGACGTAGCTTAAAAATTCAGAATACTAGGTTTGCCCTCAGTCCTTTCTAGAAAAAGCAAGTTATCTTTATTGGGTAAAGACAAGAGGAGTCTTGGCTCCACTGAAGGCAAAATAAGCGTGCCGTGAACTTCAAGGTATTTCTTTTATAGTTTGGCGTAATAAACTCTAGAAAGTTAGTCGAAATAGTCATCTTGAGAGCAGTAGGTCTTCCAAAGCAGGGTGTGGAGAAGAACATAAATAATGGCTTTAACTGGAGAAAATAGACAGATGTTGAAATAATTGATTGAAAAATTTCAAAGTCATTTTGACATTTTTAATGTGAAAGAATTCCCTCACTTCAGTGTTTTCCTTCAGTTCTTACTTCTGCACGGAATGAAATTATCATAAAATCCGAAGACTTGGTTTCAAGTGGAATACGCTGTTTTGACTGATGCAGTGTAATCAATTTACTGTTCCTTCTTTCCTTCGTGAAGAAACAACAAACCAAAACCACGCAGCTCGAACAAGAACAGTTTTCCTTCAGCTCCCAGCCCAGAAAATCCATTATTTTCACATTTTTAATTCATGGTGAAGTCTTAGGAGCTATTTTGGCCTGTCACTTGACGGGCATATTGCGTAAAATAGCTTCAATATTTATGAACGTATCAAACTCTGTGACACAAGTGGTTCGACTATCACGTTTGTGTTCTGAAGTAAACTTTACAGCTGTGACTGTGTAATGAAGAAAATCTTGCTTAAAGTTGTGTCAGAAACACTTTATTTTAAAGCTTATGGTTTGAAAATAGAAGAGGGAGGATGACCCAGAAGGTATTTTTTGTCCTTCCCATCGCTTTGGGTCGCCGTAGACTGGAGCACGCCGGATGTTTAATTCATGGCCAAGATCGGCGTGATTTTTAGGGAGTTTTCCTGCTGGAATACAGCTCTCTGTGACTTAATTGGAAATTTAATTTAATTTAAATTGAAAAGTGTTTTTCATTTGTGAAGTATTCCCATCAGAAATCTAGGATGTCTTGCAGAATTAAACTCTGTATCGTTGCTAAACTCCTAGTTCACTACTTCCCATCTATGTCCCCCCCTGTTTCTAAGGCTCCGCGCTTGAATTTTGCCTTGCGTGCATTTGATGCGACATTCCCTTCTGTAATGCAGCCCCACACAAAAAGGGACAATGAGAACAAATAATTAACAGAGAAACTGGAAAGTGGTTAATTCATTGGATATTTGCCAAGAAAGTGCTTCAGGAAACCCAGAATCTGGGTGGCTCCAGTGAAGAACAAGAGGCTCTAACTTTTCCCCAAGGTAACCCGCTGCCACCTTTTCAGGATCATCAGGACAATATTTGCATTACGTGGAGTGAACAGTAATTGCCATTTGCTTGAACACGGAGATGAGGGCTGCAGAAGTCTCTGTGTTTGGACTATCTCCTTCTGAAATGAAACAGCTCCCTCCTGCCAAAGTGGAGTGTTGCCTCTTGGGACCAGTAGTCCAGCAGGCAGAGGAGACCTAAAATCCTAGCTGCTGAAGACAAGAGGGAGCAAAAGAGAACACAGAATCATTAGAGACTGGAAAGGATCTTGAAAGATCATCTAATCCAATCCCCTTGCCAGAGCAGCATCACCTAGACCAGGTCGCACAGAAGCACATCCACGCGGGTTGTAAACATTGTTCAGTAAGTTCTGTGTTAAGCTTTAGGGGAAACCCAGTGTTTAACCATAAGACAGAAAACAACGGAGCACTGGAACAGGCTGCCCAGGAGGGTTGTGGAGTCTCCTTGTCTGGAGACGTTTAAAACCTGCCTGAGTGTGTTCCTGAGGAGATAAACATTGGAACAGGCTGCTCAGGAGGGTTGTGGAGTCTCCTTCACTGGAGACGTTTCAAACCCACCTGGACGTGTTCCTGTGCAGCTTGGTCTAGGTGATCCTGCTGTGGCAGTGGGGATTGGACTGGATGATTATTTGAGGTCCCTTCTGAGCCCTAATGATTCTGATTCTATGAATAATTCTTGAAAAACCCAAAGGTGGAAAGTAGGTGGATCAATATGAACTACCACCTTATTTTTATTTATGGTGAGACCCCTTTACACTTCTTTTTATCTCCATTATAAAGGAACTCTAGAATTATTGTAAGAATTGCCATTTAAATTCCATTACATTCACTATAAAGAAATTCACTGTCAAGATGAAGGAGAGGCATGGTTTAGTGGTAATGAGAATCAGCCCCATTATGCCCAAGAAATTCATTTTGTTTGAGCGAGAGAAGGGGAACTTGTAGGTCATTTCAATAGTTGTTTCATTCTGTAAAGAATAAATAAAGGAGAACTTCGTACCGCCGGCAAATTTGATCAATAATGCCTCATGCACAGATCAGATTGTTCAAATGAACCTTGATGGCTGTGGAGAAGCGTAAGAGAGACTGACAGGCAGCACTTGATTTGCAGAAAATAAGTCTTCGCTCTGCAGCTGATTGACTTGCTCACCTTTCCTGTTCATCTGAGAAATGTATTTTGCCGGTGAGTTTGTAGATACCTACCCTTGTCCTTCAGTGAGGTTTCTTACCGGTTGCATTTGACGGGCAGTGTCTGGATGTGGATGACCATGCGTTGTGGGAAGCACTGTTCTTCACTGTGCTCTTCTAAACCACTTTGGCTGCAGTTTGCTCAAGTCAGGAGTACTTACTGTCACTGACAAGAACGCTGTCCGTGTTTACCAGTGTTTCAAGGGCTTTCTGCTTCTTCAGAAATCAGCAGTAAACCATATTTACTCACTTTTGTTCGTGGCTTAAAGATGGCTTAAGGGATTTAACTGGAGCAACTTGTCAGATAAGGCCAAGTGTGAGCCATGCTAGTCCAAGTGGTAAATATTTTGAAAAGCTGTTTGCTCACTAAGGCAAGAAATTATTATGGTGACTGGTTTCGATTAGGAGCAAGTTGATGACTCTTGTGAAATCTGGTGACAAAAGTTTAATTCTGTGCTCCCTTTCATGGCACAGTGGGGACAACGAGTGGAATTTTACTGTACCTGCTGTGCGTGTGCCAGCACTCGATGATTCCTGTAAAATTACTTGTATAAAATAACCTGATTTTATAAAAACCTAATCTGTCTCAAATAACCTATTCCAGGCTAGTAGATCATATGAGCCAGCAGTGTGCTCTTGTGGCCAAGGCGGCCAACGGCATCCTGGGGTCCATCAGAAGTGGGGTGGTTAGCAGATCAAGAGAGGTTCTTCTCCCATTCTACTCTGCCTTGGTGAGACCACACCTGGAGTGTTGTTTCCAGTTCTGGGCCCTTCAGTTCAAGAAGGACACAGAGCTGCTGGAGAGAGTCCGGCGTAGAGCCACAAGGATGTTGAAGAGAGTGAAGCATCTCCCTGATGAGGAAAGGCTGTTTGGAGTAAAGGAGACTGAGGGGTGACATCATTAGTGTCTATAAATATGTGAAGGGTGGGTGTCAGGAGGATGGAGCCAGGCTCTGCTCAGGGGCATCTAGTGATAGGACAAAGAGCAGTGGGTGTAAGCTGGAACACAGGAGGTTCCACATCATTATGAGAAGGAACTTCTTCACAGTGAGGGTGATGGAGCACTGGAAGGAGCTGCCCAGGGAGGTTGTGGAGTTTCCTTCTCTTGAGACATGTAAAACCCATCTGTATATGATCCTGTGCTACTTGATCTAGGTGATCCTGCTGTAGCGGGGGTATTGGACTAGATGATCTTTCAAGGTCCCTTCCAATCCCTGATGTTCTGTGGTTCTGTGTTCTGTGTAATCCACTGCTGATTATTCCACTAGGGACATGATTTAGAGAAGTGCCTTGGCAGTGCTAGAGTAATGATTGGACTTGATCTTAAAGGTCTCTTCCAATGAATTGCTGTTATCATGCTCTTCCTGCTTTGCAGATAATGGTGCGTGGATCAAAAGAACCCAACAAGTTCCTAGTTGCTTACTTTTAATTCCGTGAGAGGTACTAACACAACTGGTTGGTGACCGTGCTGAGCAGAACTCGCGTTAGCAGCCTGTAGATCAGTCTCTCAATCTCCCCGCAGGGTTTTGTCTTCTAGCGACAGGACTATGATGAGATAAACATCTGTAGGGTTTTGTGTTTTTTAGTTAGTGCTTTAGGCTTCTCACCCCAGAGAGCTGGTTGAAGACAGAGTGACCATTTTGCACTGTGTCAGCAGTGTGGGATAACACACTTACTTCATTGCTTGGAAAGACTTAATAATGAGTTCACAGGTGCTAAGTTAGAATGATTTCAAGCTGTTGTATAAAGCGAGGAGCCGGTTAATTCCTCAGTGTTGGTGAGGGCAAACTGAGGAATAACTAGGGAACAATTTCAAAGTCCTATACTCAATCACTTCTTTACTCCAAGGTGCTGCTGCCCTATGTCTAATAGGTTTTTGGGTTAGGCTAGAAAGGTTAGCCTTACAGATAAGAAACTCAACCAGTATATGATGCAGTAAACTTGACTATCTCTCTGTAATACATAAACTTCCTTTCACCCCAAACCATTGCTGAGGTTAAACTGCTTTTTGAATAATATTTAAATGCAGTGCCGAAGTGGTGGCTTGTGGAATTAATGAGTGTTTCTGCTGGATTGG
This sequence comes from Phoeniculus purpureus, assembly GCA_028565055.1. Taxonomy (NCBI): domain Eukaryota; kingdom Metazoa; phylum Chordata; class Aves; order Bucerotiformes; family Phoeniculidae; genus Phoeniculus; species Phoeniculus purpureus. The sequence continues at coordinate 6,912 of JAOXOE010064644.1, forward strand.
GTGTCTCTGGCGTTCTGATTACAGGACTTGATGCAAAGGTCTTGTTAAGAAAATGTCTCGTTATTACACTGCTTCTAGAAGGGAAGAATCCTCAGCAGGCATCATCCTCTCGCATTCAGCAGATCACAACACAGGGTTTCTGCCACAGCCATTTAAAAATGAAATGGAACCAAGCAACCCAATTAAAATAGTATCTGCAGAAGCTCTATGTCCCACCAAAGACCCATACACGAAGCAATAATTTTCCGTAAAAGGTTTCATAAATAGAAAACAAAAGAACCATCTAGCTTCAAAGAAAAGCAGCTCAAAAGTAAATCCAAAGGAGGGAGCAAAGTGTTTGTTTGTAATTAACACTTAAAACCAGCCTCAATCAAAACTGCATTTCAATGCTAGTGAATTGTCAGTCTATCTGGCATCCTTGAGAAGATCCAAACCACGAATACACACGTGAACAAGGACCGGAACAGAAGTAGCGGATGAAGTTCCCTCTTCCCTTAGCAGAGTTGTGAGAAAGTCTTTTAAACACCTGTTTAATCCGCCTGCAAAAGTGCATGAGACTTGTGCTGGGTTCAAGCAAAGGTTGAACCTTTGCTTCATCTACTCTGAATTAGCAGTATTAGCAGCACTCCAGCAGAGAGAGATGGGGGAAATGATCCTTTCAGAGCTTGTTTTAAGAAAGCTTGCACTCAGTGAATAAGTACCTTCTGTTAATAGGGCATCTATAAAAATCCCTCCTTTATCTCTGTTTGCATTCACTTAATAGTAATGTAGAGATAAGCTGTTAAACAGAGGAGAGGGCTTACTTTTGAGAGCTGCTCATGTAGCTGATGACAAGAGATGATAGAGTTCTGCCAGAGCTGAGCGTGGGTGGAAGATGCTGAGAGGAGCAGGTTTGACTTCACTGAGCAATCAGTGTGTGGTATCTGAAGGTCAAAGGAACCTGGCAGTGTTTGAAAAATATAGAAGGTATGTTAAGAAACTTGAGGGGGTTGCAAACCATCTATCTCTTTTTGGGTCATTTTCTGGGCAGACAAGGAGTCGATGTGGTTTTCTAACCAGTGTGTGTAAGAGTGTGTGTTTTGGCAATTACTCTGAGGCCAGTTATGGCAGTCACTACCACTTCTGAGTAGTGGTGCAGGTGCACTGATAGAACAAAACCACTGCACGTGGCTTATCGACGTGTGATGTGGCAGCAGTTGTTTTGTTCACTGCGGTTGATGTGATTATCTTGGCCTTTTAAGGAGCGGTATCTTAATCTACTGGCAGAAGGTCTGGAAATTACAGATCATTTCTCAAAAGCACAACAGAAATGCCCATCTCAAGTGGGGCTCTGAGCACCTGGTTGAAGCACCAAACTTGTTTGACTACAACTGGGTGAAACGACAAGTTTCAAGACTGGAGTAAGTTTTGACATTTCAGAGATCTGTTGTGTTCCTATTCAGAACAGATTTTTTAACCCCCTGGTGACTTAGCTGTTCTCTTGGCATATCCTGACTCCTCCAACTGGGATACAGGCAGCTCCCCAAGTCCTTGGTTCATCTGGAGGCCCCCAGCTCATGTGCTCAGCTGCATTGTTCCCCACCCTTCTAGGGAGCCACACTGTCTAGCAAGAAACCAGGCCAGCTTCAAGCAAGCCTGGGGACCCCTATTTGGGAGATGTGTGTCTAAGGTTCAGGGTGTTTCTCAAAAGTACTGTACTACTGCGAGGTAGGCTGCAGCAATCCGATACTGTGGTTCCTCTTCATATAGCCCCTGAGCTGTAGCTGAAGCTCAAAGACACGTTACTAGTTCAAGTTACCTTGTTCTAGCTGCAAGGTATAAAACTGGCTCCATCGTTACTGCAAAATATTTATGTGCTCGTAGCATCTTCCTTTTTTGTCATTTGAAACCTGTTTACGTGTCAGAGATGTTTATGTTTATTATTTCAAGCAGTATTTTGCAAAAACGCTGCATGTTACAGATGAGCCAAAGAGTCATCCGTGCCCTTCAGACCATCTGTTTCCTTTCCTGATCACCTTTTCCACAGTACAGCGTGCTTTCTGTCCAGTTCCTTTCCTTCACTTCCTTTCTTAGTGACATGGAGATAAGCCCCACGTGTCATACTTTGGCTTGTCCTACAAAGGCAAGCCTGCTGGAGGACCATTATCTGTAAAGTTCAGTGCTAGGAAAGGCAAAAGTGTGCTTTGCATAAATACAGCATGTGTTATACACAACCATTATTTAAAGTAAACCTCTAAAAGAATAATGTAAATACATGGCAGGAATTTTAAAAGGTTCAGCACTGGCCCACTGACTCCCACAAAGTTCCCACTGACTCACATGTGAGTGGAAGGAGGTCGAATTCCCTGAGAGTGTTCTTGAGAATCTCACTCATGGCTTGGTTTGTGGAGGGGTTTTTTTTTTTTTAGGAAAAAAGAATCTATATTGGAGATGGGAAACAGCATGTTCTGGTCTCTGTCAAACGATGTTTGCTGTCACTGAAAGCAGAGAAAGTAGCAGAAATGGAAGTTATTTAGGGGATGCAACGAAAATGCCTTCCTCCCCATCAGGACGGCGATAAACAGTGCGTGCATGCTCCTGTTTTTCTCTCACAAAGCATCCACAAACAGTAAAATGACACACACACACTCTCATTCTGTTTGCATCACATCTCTTCTGTTTGGAAAAACTGAGGAATGAAATGCCACTTGTACGTCAGTGCAAGAATCTCCTTTCTCTTTGGGCTGGAAAACGCTTATTACATTGGAATTTGGATGGAGCTTTGAGCAACCTGGTCTAGTGGGAGGTGTCCCTGCCCAGGTCAGAGGGGTTGAAACTAGACTGTCTAGTTTCTAGTTAGCTAGGTTATCTTAAAGGTGCCTTCCAACCTAGCCCATTTTATCATTCCATGATAAAACACATCACTGTGCATACGTGCACGTGCAAGCAGCCAGCTGCGGCTTGGGTTGGCTGCGCACGCCTGGGAGCTGTGTTGGGAGACTGCAGCATGCTAACACCTCTTGCAGTGAAGCTGTGGGGATTGCATGCCACTGCCCTCACCAACCACCTTCTGCAGGACTTGCTTCACTGCTGCCCACCTGCAGTGGCACTGCATCCCTGCCAGCCACCATTTGGGCTGGACAGTATGAGGGACCGCATACAGTTTCTCTGGAGCTGATGATGCAGGCGAAAGGTTATACCTGGGATATATATATGGGAATCATTTTGGATGATTCCCATCAAAACACAGTTGGCTGATTGTAGCCCTTAAGCTGCATACAGCTCTAGAACAGTTTGCATGTGGCTCCCAGGCTGGGGTATGTCGTATGCCCTCCAGGGCGGTGCAGACGCAGGGTGCAGAGGGGTAACTCAAAAAGACTTACCCCACTACAGCCAAGTAGAGGCCAGTGGGGGCTCAGTCATATCAGTCCTATTCCCCTGGGGGCTAGATTATCTCTCCATCTTGCTAAAGTAGGTGGTTTGTGCCTGGCAGGTCAGTGAAATGTCTTGTGGGTGGCCCAAAGAGGCAGAGAGGTTGATAGCTGAGGGAGCTGAGTCTCTTTAGTTTGGAGGAGACTGAGGGGTGACCACATCAATGTCTATAAATATGTGAAGGGTGAATGTCAGGAGGATGGAGCCAGGCTCTTCTCAGTGTCATCTAGCGATAGGACGAGGGGCAATGGGTGTGAGCTGGAACATAGGAGGTTCCATATAAATATGAGAAGGAGCTTCTTCCCAATGACAGTGATGGAGCACTGGAACTGGCTGCCCAGGGGAGTTGTGGAGTTTCCTTCTTTGGAGATGTTTAAAACCCACCTGGACATGTTCCTGTGTGACTTGGTCTTGGTGATCCTGCTGTGGCAGGGGGATTGGGCTGGATGATTTTTCGAGGTCCCTTCCAGTCCCTGATGTTCTGTGATAGCACTATTACAGCTTAGTAAGCATTGCACTGAGCTTCTGTGTTTCATTTAGCAAGGCTCCAGCTCCAGCTTTGCCACGTGGTGGCTTGGAAGCTCTGTCTAAACGTTCTATCATGTCATCTCGCCACTTAACAGACCAAATCTTTCTGGCCAAAGACATGGTCTTTTCTGCAAGTGGCTTGTCATTCCTCTGGCAAGCATGCCCAGCAGCTTGCGCTTTTTCCTTTGCACAAATCCTCTCTGGGATTATCTCATTTCTCACGTGGTCTCCTTGACTGCCCATAAACAGTTCATTTCAGAGGCTGGCAGTCCTTGTCTGACAGCTTTCTAGAAGGTCCACATCCCTGTTGCTTAGAGCAGGACGGAGGGCGTACCTGCAGAACAGTTCCGTTTTTGCATCTCAGGCAAGTCCCTTGTCTCTCCACATAGGCTTCGTGTTTCTCTGAGGCAGTGATGCCAGTACCGTCCTCCTCACAGTCCCCTTGGAGCAGTCATTGTCCTCCATGATGATGCTTCTGAATTAGACAAAGCTATCTGTGTTTCCCATTTTGCAGCCTTCTCTTTTACCGTCTTCAGTGTCTGGTGTTTTCCTCTTGTACATATCTGTGCCGTATTATGTGCATCTGACTGTGGTAAAATCATCTGGGCTTAGCCCAGTTTTCTTTTGATACCTGCTTAATCATTAGCAGGCACGTTTGAAGATGTACGTTTTTCATTGTATTCCTGTTTATGTGTACATCGGGTGCAGGAGATTGATGAGCTGTGTAAACCATCTCAGCCATATATGAGAGGATGTGCTGTCTGCCTCACAGGAATTTTAATTCATGCAGGTGGTTTATTTTTGGGGGCAAAGGTATGTTGAGTCAGTGAAGGGGAAAAGCAGAAAAGATGGGCAATTTCTTGCTACAGTGTCCTCTGCAGAAGATGCAAAAGACAGTGATTTTTGTATTTCAGGAACTTTGGTTGCACTTTGACGTTGGCTTCATGTTGTCCAGGATCAGTTGACACCATCTCTTTTTCTGATCAATCTGTATCCAACATGACAAGGTCCCTCCTGGGCCATGAACTTGAGGCAGCACTTAGTGAATGCACAGTAGCATCATAATGTCCCACTTGTGCCTTCTCTGGAGGTTACTGGGAAGAGTTTAGGTCCATGACAAAGGGGTGAGTGGTTTTAAAGTCTTCTTTTGTTTTCAAGTGTGTGTCTTTATTGTGTTACCTGCTACCTCCCCTCTTCACAGAACATAATCTGTGCCCCAGACTCTTTCACCAAACGTTCTAAGTCCTTCAAGTCTTTCTTCATTCCCGTCAGGCTATGGAATACAGGTTCCTCCTCACCTGTCTGAAAGATCAGCAGTGGGAAATACTCAGTTGATCTCACCATGTTAGGGAGTGTCCTAGTGATATCCCCAATTCAGGCTCCAGGTAGACTACAGACTTCCCTATGATGAGGGTCAATTCTGCATGTTGGACCCTCAGTTCCCTTTGGGAGCGAGTCTCCAATATCTAGTACCCTTCCTTTCTTCTTTGTGGAGGAGGTTGTCCAGTAATATGACGTCTCCGATTTATGCAACTGTGCTAGGACCTCTGGAGTAGGTTGCCTGTCCTCTGTATCCCTATTAGACTATTAGTCTTCCAGGAGGGGCTCACATCTATTTCTCAGCGGCACCTGGGGAGGTGAGGCAGGCAAGGGGGGTGCTTGCTTTCTGACACAGCCTTGCACTTGCCTCCACTCACCTCTTCTACTTGAGCTTCTGTCATCCATCTGAGAGATGCAGCATACAGGGGCCCCCCGATGCTGGTTGTTATTTGGCCGTTGTCCAGAGCAGAGCCAGGCTCCACCAGTCTGTCTCTATTTCAGCCTCCCTAATGCTCCTGAGCCTTTCTACTTCCGTTTGTAGCCTTTCAACCTCGTCTTGCCTTCAGTCTTTAAGTCTCAAATTCAGGTAGCATCTGCTTTTTGTTTGGGAATCCCTAGTGTATTGAAAATACTCTTGAAGTAAACAAATAAAGACAATGATAATGGCAATGTAATGGAGACAAGTTGGGAAACAAAATTACTGATTCCCTCAAAGAGCATTGAGGTCTGGGTCAAATTTGGCTCTTCTTACATCCAACTAAGACAAAGGAGTGGAAGCTGCTTGGATTTGTGAGAGGGCAGGAATCTGGGCTCAGATGCAGATTGGAAGGAAAAGCAAGGGAGCTCTGCTCCTGATTATGTTGTAAATCAAATTAACTTTACGTGGCTGCTATATCTTTCAAGTTTAGTGTTCTCTGAATTATTGCCTTCATGTTTACCCTCTTAAAAGTCTGATGCATTAGCAAGCAGCAATCACCACAGCTTTACTCTGCATTAGCAAAAGCTAAGGGGAGAAAACCCAGAACAACTCTTCACCGAGAGGGACTGTCAGGGATTCCTGCATGTGCAAGCTGTGACGAACCAAGTCGCCTCTGGGGTGCTTGTCTCCACTGCTGCTCACTTCATGTTTTATCCATTAAATGAACACGATGGTGGTATTTTTCCTGGCTTCCTGACACCACTTTTACCACACTGGCAAAATTTAAGATGCAGTCTCAGTATAAGCAGCAATGTCATCTAAATTAATTTTCAAGAAGTAATTACCTTGTTAATCATGGGATGAAGAGGGCTCCCTCAGTCGTTGCCTGCGTTTTGAAGACAAGGTCTTTGAGTCAGCAGGTTTAAAATTGGTGAGATTAAGGCAGATACGCAAGGCTTTTCTCACGTTGCCAGATTTGTCTCGCTGCCCTGTTTTGCAGGAAGCATTTTAAACTTACTTGAGGAATGCAATTAGGTTAATCACACTGAGGAGTCAACCGCTAGTATAGTACTACTGCGATCTACAGCTGTTCTTTAAGGATCATTTGGAATGGTTCGAGGAAAAGGATTTATTATAAATGTATTAGGGTAACGTTCAATAATGGAGATGATGTTCCCTGGGAAAAAGCTTTCTCCTCTTCTCTGTTGCCTGTCACTCCTTATTTGCATTTTTAAAACATTTTCATTGCACTCTGTGGAGTTTCCTCACTTCTTCTTTCAAGAATTTAACATAGCTGAAAGTGATCTTTGTCTCCAGTTTCTCTGGGAAAAGAATAACAACTGCTTCCGAGAAGACACAGGCTTTTCCAATTGTTGGGTTTTCCATAAAACTAATTACAAAACTGCATATAGTCTTTGAGCAGCGGCCTCGGTTGGCTGTGGGAGGATGAGAGGACACACATGCCTGGCCTCCCAGATGGGATTGGTATTAGCAGGAACGTTCTGGTTTTGGCTGGGCTATCGTAGTGTTCCACTGCTCGCCTTCGTTGGTGTTGTACACACTGCTCGCTTCTTCAAACACTGGTTTATCTGTTCTGCTTCTGATGTAGAAACCACATCAGACGCTGCAAGAACTGCCCAGATCTTGAGGTGGATTTCCCCTGAAAATGGTTTAGCTTGCTGCCTTTATCTTCAGTAGATCTTGGCCACCAGACAGCACAGTCCCTTGGCACTCGTAGCTTGCCTCCTATGGAAGTTACCCTTAACCTAAGGGGAGCCATCTGATCCTTTCAAACCATCAAGGTCTCTTTGGTGAGCTCCTGGTTTTCCAATACTGTGCTGTGGCTGCAAACAATGATTTTGCCCTTGTCATAACCATCATGGTCCATCGTTCTTTTTTCCCCAGCGTACTTAACCTCCCATACCTAAATCGTCCTACATGTAAACAAGTACCAGAAAATGTGCTTTGAGTTTGTTTGTGCGGGATGATGTTCAATAAAAAATGGAAAGTTGTGATAGATAAGCGCTGGGCACACATTTAATCTGTGGCTCACTTATTGAATGTAGAAATGGACCCAGATCTGTGTCCTAAAGGAGAAACCAAACTCCTTTAAAAAAAGCATTGCTTCATTTTGTGGTGTTTCAATATATGTACATATGGTAAAGGAGAAGGTTGCGCCCCACAGGTAGGGCTGATCTTGTTGGGTTCTGTCCTTTAAACCTGGTGCACCTTTGTAGGGTAGAGAGAGTGCTGTCATCCCTCCTATTACGTTCATCGCTCAGAGGCATGAAGCACCCTCTTGTTTTTGTTATGAAACCAAAAGAACGTGGAATCAGAGCCCCATGCAGAGTGGGGCTGACGGGTTATCCAGAGCGTAGGTCTTCTCTCCATCCACAGCTCCATGCTTTGCATCCATAGCTCTGTCAGTTTGCATCAAGGTGAGGTGAAATGTTAAAAATTAAGAATGAAAACTTTTATTTGAATTAAAACTGTATTATTCCAGATTTAAGGAATTGAGGGTTTGCTCCACAGGCCAGTTTGTAGTTGTTCTTGTCTCTGGTTAGTTTGTTGGACACTAAAAAAGCCAAATCCATATTCATTAGGAATGACATGTAGTAAAAATTTGTTGTGAAAACACTTTTCAAGGAAAAAAAATCTATTTTATTTTTTTTTTGCCCAACAAGGCAATCTTTCTTCCAAATTTGTTGTTTGGATTATTCTTTTGGGGCTGAAAGAGCCAAAGCCTGAGAAATACCTCAGGTGTTGTCTACAAATAGCTTAAAGCTCGTTGCAGAAGCTTTGCAAGCAGTTCAAGTAGCAGCACGGAGACAATAAAGCTTGCCTGGAATTCTGGATCATTAGTCCGTGTTCTTTATACAGCAATGTTGCTTGACTTGGCGTAGTCCCACACACTGAGCTGCAGAATGAAGAAGTCCTTTTATTTAAAAGCAAAAAATATCTGTTCAGTAGCATGACTAGCAATGTTATACCAAAGATAGTTACTGTCTTTGACTTTTTAGCTGATTAATTGGTTATGTAAGAGAAATATTTATAGCCTAGAAACAGCCCAACCTGCTGCATGCCCAGAAAGCAGAGCATGACACAGGACATTTGGGAAGAGGAGCTGAAATGAGAAAGACTTGACTTTCTTGTAATTCTAGTGATGTGATGTGATGTGATGCTGCATGATGCGATACAGTGTGTTGTGATATGATTCAGCACTGAGACCAGGAGACACAACCGAAACGGGAATGCCATTAGCCCCTTCAGCTGGTTCTTGGGATGTCACAGTTCTCTATGAATGAATGAATGTCCTAAAAGCAGAGCTGGTTGGTAGATGCAAGTTTGCTTGATGGATTGTAGTAAACTGAACGTAGCAGTGATCATGTCTCACGGTAATGACGATGTCTCAGATGGTGGTGTCGTTCCTTCACAGTTTCAACTGAGTTAACTCTGCTGCATTTAATAGTTTGCTCGTAGCGCAGCAAAGGTGCCAGATGCCCAATATGTTTCGTGTCACGGCATCTCCACCAGCCCACAATGTGTTACATCTGCCTTAAGTATTTTACTCCCTTTTAGTAGTCATTTTATGTTGTCAACATTTTCTCAAAATAAATGAAGTCAGCGACGTTTTAGGCTGTTGCCAACATCCTAGCAGTAGAGAAGGAGTAGAGCCCAAGAAATAGGTGAAATGTATTCTTTTTCCTCTTTCTAGAACTTTCAAAACCTCTAATTTCCTTGACTAAGGATAGGCTTAGGAAAATGAACTTTTGTGCTCTTGCTCTGCGTTTTGCCTGCTTCTCTTCCACGTCTTTTGTTGTGTGTGGACTAGAATAGAACTTTTCCAAGTAAATAGAATGTGTGAGGTTCAATGAGAAAGATGAGAGACAGACTGCCAAATAACTACTAATTTGGCTGCATCCACAGCAAGGAGGAAAGAAGGTGATGCGGAGGGAGTAAATAAGGAGTAAAAACAGAGAGAAGTGCTGTCTGCAGTGCGTTGTTGTCACTGCCTTTGCAAAACAGACTCGTGTCATCTTCATCGTTATCACTGCCCCTTTGAGTTGTGCCCTGCCGTTGGCACTGCACCCGACTCACAAAGACTGTGTTCTGTGTACAGGCTCAGCTTCTGTTTGTGTTGAAGTTAACCTGTGACAACAGGCAGTTCACAGGGAACTGAAACACCTATCCTGCACCTTAAAAGTTAAAATAAAAAAGCCTGGAGTAATTTTTCAGGTCCATCAAGGTTAGTGCCCCGGTTTGGATCAGCAGTTGCATTTGAAGTCAGTTCCTTGGTTATCCCCACTTAGCTAGACTTTGGTTCATCTGTTGGCGTGCAAACTAGATTTCTTTCATGCAAAAGTAAACGCCAAATTAATTCCAGAAGCACACACAATGGTCACTCTGAGGAGCAGACTAAGAGCTAGTCTGAATTCAAACACCATGAAATGCAGGTAGGGTTCTCAGCGTGGACTCTTTCAGTCTACAACTCCACTTTGGCCCCGCTTGCTGATGAAATACTCTTCGTTACTTGGGTTCTCTTTCAGTTACTGTGACCTTGGTTCAGTCAGCCTGTGTCTCTCTCCAAGTTCTGCCTGCACTGAGGCTAGTTCTTTCCTTCACTGTTAAAAATCAGCAAAGCGTGAAGAAGTGAGTGATGTGTCTTCACACCAGCTGAAGATCTCAACTCCCCTGCTTTCATCTGCCAGCTCTGGCTGTCTCATGCTCAAAAGATTTACAGAAAGAAAAGCTGACACAAGAAGGATGACTTGTTGGGACACACAGCAGCATTTTTATGGCAGCTCTAGACAGTTTTACATCCAATTTACTTCAAACAACAGTACACCTCTGGCTTGATTTCTAAATGGCAATGCTTACTCCTTATTAATACCAAGACTGCCTTATAGCAGACAAGTTTTGACCCAATCTGTCCAGTGCTCACACTTCTAAGTAGTCACAAAAGAATGGTAACAGTTGCCTATAAATTTAATTGCTTCATAGCAATTATTATGTCTGCGTTACAGAACAGTATATGTTTTTTATTACCCCTAGGTCCCTTTTTAATAGGAGTCCTGTGCTTTGTACAAGTCAATTATTTTTGATAGTTACAGTAATTAATGTTTAATTATATTTTATTAGGCTCATTTTGTTCGACTACCTTGGAACCAATCCAGGCGATTCTAAATGCTATACTTTGTGTGTGCACGTGTGTGCACACCACATCTGCATACCGGTCCTGTGGCCGTATAGGCAACCAGTGGCACGTTACTCCCACAGAGGGGAGAGTACGAAACTCACCGTCAGAAGACTCTGGTAATAGATGTGCTGTTCTCTTTCCCATAGCCAACAGCAGTATCTCTCATCCTGCAAATGCAAGTAGATCCCCCAGTTTTCTCCTGCAAAGACGCGTATCTGATGTCTTCCAGCAGATGTTTCTGTTGACTATAGAACTGTATCCTCGATGGCTTTCAGTAGGCTCCTACATGAGTGACTTTCTCCCTCTTACTCCTTCATTTTCACTTTCTCCTCTCTGTCGGCTCTCTGCCACCTTCCCCTTTTATTTCCCTTTTTCCTGGGATTGAATTTTGTTACTCTTCATTTCTGATCCCTCTTCCTTCATTTTTCTGTCTGTTTCTCTAATCTTTCACTGGTCTCTCCCTCTCCTTTGCTGTCTTTCTTCCTATCTTCAAAGGCAGTAGAAAACCTCTGTCTTCCTCTGAAGTCTGTCTCTTAACTCTCACCCCCCACCAGATACACATCCTGTCTTAGAAGCCATAGAGCTCTGGCGTTTTATGTTGTGTTTCGTTTCTTCCGGCTGGAGCGCTGCTACTCTTTGCCTTGCTGTCTTCCTCCATGGAGTTTTGACTCTGTGTCACTTCTCCCTTCCTTCTTGAGTAGGAAAATTGTATTTAATTCATCCTTTCAAAAGTGCATACTTTAAGATTGCTGAATTTTCAGTGACTCTTCATGCCCTCCACATTTCTATCACTTCTCCTGTGAAGTAAGGACAGCACCACGGAAACGATAATAACTGTAATTACTTATTGGATCCTTTAGTTCTTAAAAGAAGGTTCCACCATTTGAATTGTGGTGACCAAGCATTATTTCCAAGCAAATTCAGGAGACTTGTAACCTTATAGAAGATACTGAAGTCCTAGAGAGGTCTCCACAGATGTGGAGAACCTGTTGGTTATGTGCACTTGCTATCTGATCTCTTTCTCCTTTGCTTTTTCTTAGTTTCCATGGTTGGTCTTTCTTCTTCAGTGCAGCAGCTGTGACTAGTTTTGTTCCAAGTAAACATTTACGTTAAGGTCTTAATCAGTCTTGAAGCTTCATAACCTGGGTATCACGCAGTCACAGAAAAGAAACCTCCTTCGGCTGGAGGACTGCTCTTAAATGTCTGCATCAGGAGTTTCTCTGTGTGCTGCTTTCACAGCCAACCTTTCTAGCACCCTTGCCCATACCACAGTGCAGCACAAGGCAGCTGCACAGGACTTCTCGAGGCTGTCATTCCACTGCCAGGTGGTTTGTGTTCCCTTCAGTGATGATTAAGTTCACTATGGGTAATTTTGCACATAAGTCCCATGACTTGCTCGTAAGTCCACATCAGTCAGCAGTAATGTGGAGCAAGGGACCTGAGTTGTCTCGCTCATTATATCCCTCTTCATTGGTAGAACCCGTGGTAAACCAGTTGTTGACATGTCAGATTTTGAGGATGGGTATTTTGCATACTGAAGGACAGCCGGTGTTTCTTATCCATTTCTGCCTGCTGAGCATGCCTGCTTCCTTCTACTTTGATGTGAATGTTTGCACTGCTGTGTGTGAACTTCAACAGAGACTCCACACTCCAGCAGGGAGACGCTGTCAAGAATTTAGCTGTTGACTGTAAACCTTCTCACTCAAGCATCAGTTATGAAGAACGCACTGGGAACAACAGAAATTTTTCTATAGGGTTATATACCGACCGTGTGCTGAAGAACATTTTAGTACTGCTGAAAGGAAAACCGCTCTACACTGTGTACTGGAAAGAGCAGTGGAAGCTGAAGAAAACAATTTATTCTGTGAGATTAGGAAAAGATAAATAAAAAGTTATTTCCAGCGGCGCAAAAAGCATTGACAAATGCCACAAAAATGTAAGGCTCTGAAAAACAGATCACATCTCCCAAAGACATCCAGGAGAAATTACAGATAGACTTTGGGACTCACTGAAGTGCTTGCAGAGGTGACAGGGAGCTGTCCTGCAGATAATGAGGCAGGATGATGGTATAGGTTCATTTTGAGACCTTTTGGAGATTCCTGTGATGGAAAAAGCCTTGTCTGCCTCCAGGCAGAATGCTTTTGCTAGTACACATCACATCAGACCGGGTGTTTTACCAATACATAAAAGTTTAGATTCTGCCCCAATAAAGGGCAGCGGGGCCTTGAGCGAATACCTAATTATTCAGCTGCTGCAAAGACCTACAATGTTTTGCCATGGTGCCTCAAGGAGCCCTTCTAAAAACACTTAACTGCACCCAGTATGCTCCTAGTAAAGCTTGAACGAAGCAGCATTTTCCATTGCTTATCATCAAAACTTTACTAAATAAAATGCCAATAAGCATTTGTAGGGGGACCAAATGTGAGCATCGCTTAACCCCTAACCCTTCCTCAATCACTTAACCCACCCTTAACCTAAAACTAAACTAAAGGCTGCAGAAGGCACAAGCGACTTTGGCAGAGTTGTTGGCTGGTCTGTACAACCAAAACCAACCCTGATGGCATTCTGCTCAGAGATAATTCACCATTGCCTAAGGACGTGCGATAAAGTACTCAAGGGTGTTCTACAGGCACATAATACCGTCCAGGAATTACTCAGCCGACTGATATTGTCCCTTCCCTCAACACGCTGCAGTGATTCCACGGGCGCGACATTAAGCAAGCTCTTACCATGCATCTAATTAAATGGGGGCTGAGCACTGTTCCCCTTGGTGCTTTAAGGCAGAGCGGGGATTCTTCTGTGGCTAGCTCACATCAAGGCAGTGACGGTTGTTTTGCAATGAGATTACAGGACCTGATAATAGCTCCCCAGCTATTATCTCTATGCCAAGACATTTGTAACTGTAGAAGGTATTACAGATTGGAGACTGGAGAGTCCACTCCAAACCTTCTAACTGTTAGATGGGAAGAAGCTTTACAGCTTGAGCAGATTTACTGCTTCCCCCAAAGAAACCTCTCTCTTCCAGAACTGAGAGAGAGAAATCGCTGGAGAATGCCCAGATTTGATTGTGTGCAGCCACTTTTGCTCCTGTCGGGTCCAGTCCCATGTATCTGCTTGCAGGCTTGAACCCAAGCAGCATCAATCAGATGAGCTGATAGAGCACAAGAAGAAAGACCTATTTGGAAAGATACATGGGAATGTTGTAACTTGTGTTTCCCAGCTGAAGACTTCTTAAAAAAGGCTGGAAACACTGATATTTCCAGTGTGATCGGTACTAATTTAAGAAGGCAAAGACAGATCCAAAGACATCACTAATTAGATGAGATAGTGATTAAGAGTAGTGAAAAATAACAAGCGCTAGACAATCTATTTCTTAATCTTAGTAATAAATGTAGACTGTAAAATATTAACAAAGATAATGACTAACAGATGAGAATTTATTATACAAGACTTGATTCACCATAACCAAGAGGGATTCATTAGAAATAGATTACAATGTACAGTAATAATAACAGACAATTATTGGACCTAATAAATCTATGTGAAGAGAGAGATGGGTTAACGTCTGCTATTAGAGGAAGGAAAAATTCCTCTGATCACGTAAACTGGAGTCACTCTGCTCTTACTGTCCTCAGATTTTCCCGCAAGAGCAAACAGGTCCATGTGACAGAAGAGAGCCGTGAATGAGAAGAAATGGGCTTTGGTCTCAACGAGATGTTGGGTAAAAAGGCGCGGGCTCAAACACCCTTCTTCACTTCGCTTCTGCGTTGTTTTTCTGCATGTGAAAGTCTGGCTGCACTAACATCACAACCGGAAATCAGTGGATTGGGCAAGGCTAAAACGAACGGCGGTGGTAGATCGTACATTGTGATGTCTCTCACAGCCAGCATAGGCTATTCGTTAGCGTTCTGTTTGCTTTAGGGTTGTTCTTTCTTGTTCAGTTCAGCTGCACGCTTAGACGAGAGCTTGCGTGGGGTTTTTAACAGAGCTTCAATTAACATTCAGAGCACGCGCTGGCATTATATTTCTAATATTCACATTTTTATGTTGTTCTAAGTGTTTTATTTAAAAATTTATTCCAGTGGGGATTTCTTTTATAGTGCTTCAGTACGTCAGAAATAACAATTTTTGTTATCTGTGGCAAGCTTTCTTCAGTTCCACCTCTGGGGAACATCTGCTTTGTGAATTGTTCGAATAGTAAACAGTTCTTTCTAGGTTCTCTCATCTTTATTCTGGTTTTCAGTCCTGTGCGGCTCAGCACGGGAGCTAATCTCTGAATGATCCAGTGGTCATGTTAGGCTATTCATCATGACTCTAACAGACAGCTTTTTCTGGATGGTGGCCAGCTGGGTGTGTGGGGAACCAGCAAGGTGGACGTATGAAGCTTCATGGGTCTTAGAATCGGTCGCACTTTGCATCCAGTTTACGAGATACAGGCAGTGAACACTGTCTTCTGCTGGAGAGAGCAGTTTCTGTTCCGCTGGCTGGCTGGCTGCAAATAGTGGTGTTATAACTGTACTAATGAACACCTTGCTATGAGTTATGTATTCAGAAGAACGTCCTTCCTTCTGCCTTCTCACTAAATATGTGTGCTCTCCAAAGTGCTTGGGTTCGGGTGTTTCTGCTTTTAGAAGTTCGATGCTTTTCGTTTAATGGGGCAGTGCAGAGTGGCTGGCAGACACCTCCTGGTCCTCGGAATGATTGACCTTGAGCAGGATGGAATATTTGTAAATTGAAGATCAAAAAAGCGGTGACGTTGAAAATCAGGCTCTTGATGCTATCCTGTGAATTTTAGATCTTAATCTACATTTCTGATCTCTATAGCAAAATACAAGTGAGAGCTGAGGAAAAGCTAATAAATCGCTCTCTGAGCTGAACTGAGCTCCATTAGAAACAGAAATTTGTTGCTGATAATGCACACCTCTTGGCTCTCATTAAAGCCTTGTAGAAATGATGCGCTGTGCTCGAAACCGTGGATTGGAAAATAAATACGTTCGGGCTGCGTTACTGGGCCAGTGCTCTGTATCCCAGTGGTAAACTTAGCCGATTAATGGCTACTGCTTTAAAGAAACACAAAAGCCCTAAGGCTAGACTTGTATTGCGTTGTAGCGGCATAGTGGCTGCAAATATTAATCAAAGCTTGTGAGACTGTGGAGTAGCACATTGTCCTTGATCATCTGTGACTGAGTCTAGACCAACTTTCGACACACTATGGATAATTGCTCCTGCATGAAATCATCTGGTGTCTTCTCTAGAACAGCTTTGTTCTCCTGCGCAAGTAAAAGAGGTGTGCTCCACAGGACGAGCAGCAGTGTTAGATGCTTGGGCCCTGATTTTGTGAACGTGGTTGTCCACATGGTGAACAAGATCCCTCACTGTCCACTGAGGCTAGAGAACAGTAGTTGTATCTATGGAGAGCCCCAGAATGACCTTTTTCTCCTTGTCCTTCCCGTAGTAACAGAGCACAGGGCTGTGGTGACTCTGGCAGGGAGTTGTCTCTTCCCAGCAAGCCCAGGCAGACAGAGAAGACAAAATCTCTCCTGGCTTCTCTTTTTTTTTGCTGTGACCAATGGACACAGAGATGCTAGAAGAGCTTTTCTTCCACTCATAGGGTCCGTTTGAAGGACACAGTGCCAGTGGATACCATACTGCTTCTTGACTGGCTCAGTAGGGCCAAGAGCATCCGTAAGTGCTTCTGATTCAGATACAGGCTTGAGGCACCAAACATTTCAGTGATACAGCTAACTGACACACACATGGTACAGCACTCAGAGGACCATCCCACAGAACCTGGTACAGGTCACCTCGAAGTGGCTAGCAGCTGAACAGAGGGGCTCTTTCACACCCTGCTTTTGGTTTTGTCATCTCTTTTCCTATATAAAAATATTCCATTTAAATAGAAGTTAGGGGACTAAATTGTTGGCGGCGTTGCGCTGTGCACTCAAACCACTGCGGTGCATGTCTTTCTCATGTTGGTTCTGCTTGCTTTGTCTTCGTGCAGCCATTTATCTCTGGATTTACAAATCTGCAGCGTAATTTGCTCACGGCTAAGCCTACGCTTACTCAGCGTGGGAGATGAGAACCAGAAGTCGCAGATGCTGTCAGAAGACACAGACCAGTATTCTCAGTAGTCTTTGTACAAGGCAAATTTACTCATCCAGTCTTACATGGGAGAGTGATGAGAAGGGAACTGTGAGGTACTAGGGTGGATGTTCAGCGTGGCCAGGTTGCATTTCGCTAGGTAAGGTGAGGCAGTTATTTCACCACCTTGTTTAAGGCTCCTTCCTGAGATCTAATGCTTTGGATTATGTCATTTCATTCAGATCTGTTCAGCAACAGTGTCTTCTTGAAGAGTCTCATGCTTGTGACCTCTGTGGTCTTAAGGAATGAGTGGATGTGATGCTTAGGGATCTGGTCTAGCAGCTAGGTAATAAGATGAAGGTTGGACTCGATGACCCTGGAGGTCCTTTCCAGCCGTGATGATTCTGTGATTCTGTCTCAAGATGAAGAATTGGCAATTGGATAATAAAAGTTATCCCTAAACTTAAGTTAATTTAAATATATTAATCAGTAAAAAGGAGCAAATAATAAATGTTCTCAGCGATAAAAGGAACTATAAGCAGAATCCACAGTGGACTGAGCTTATCCTGTACAAGTGGCTTGTAGATTTGCCTCTAAAGTGTGGTGGGGTGTCTGTGCAGGAATTATTTTAGTTTTATTTTTTGTCTGCAAATTAGTAAGATGAGGCAAAGTAAACCAGCAAATCTGTATAAACAACACACGGCTCCGTTCTGTTCCAGCTTTGTTTGAACTGGTTATAGAGCAGAGTAAAACCTGTTTCACAACTCGGAGATGGTGAACAAATGCTTTTTCAGAGCTGTAAAATTATATTTCAGTGTTTCCTCCTCACACTCGAGCACTGCAATCAGAATTATAAGAATTACCAGCGTGAGTTGGGGGGGACACAGCATCTTACTGAAGGTTTTCACTGAGCAGAAATATCCTCGGCTGGTGTAAATCGGTATGGCTCCATTGACGTCAAAGGCTCTGCAGCAGTCTGCACCGGCTGGGGAAGCAGTCTTCTGTGGCTAAGATTGTTTTCTCCAATCCAAACCTGCTGCTTCGAGAATTTTAGAAAGAACAGAAAAATACCTCATGGTCTTGTGACAATTGCTTGTTGCTGTCGGAGAAAATATTGTGCTGTGTGTGCCTCGGCACAGGCTGCCGGAACAGAAAGACACCTTCATTTGTGAGAATTATACCTGAGTGCTTTGGGCATTATTCAGTTTTACTGGGCTGTATTCACTTTAACTGGTTTTATTTATCTTCTTCCTGTACAGGAATTTACTGCGTACACTGTATTTACTGCATTACCGCTTTCTCTCTTCTTTGTGGTTGGATTTGCTTTATCAACTGATCTCACTCAAATTCGTTTCAGTTGTAACCGAGCTGTTGCTTTCTCCACGTAAACACTGAAATGTAGAAATTACCACGCCAGGCAAGACCAACTGTCCCTCTGCTCCAGCATGCTGCCTTCAGCCTCAAGGCAAGGCACTGAGGTACAAGATAACCAGCCCAGGGCGAGCACTGCCGCTTCAGTCTCAGTCTTTCTAGTTGAGGTTTCTGCACTTAGATGTGAGGCTTTGTGCTTCACATTAAGAAGACCATGTTTGCCACCTAAGGCAGCAGAATGTGTTCTTGTTCCCTGTATAAAGGTGTCTAGTCCCTCTTTAATCCTGCTAAGCCCCAAGCTTTTCTGATGACTTTGTGACAGTGAATGCTGCAGTTTAATTACATTACACCTAAGAAAAGTCCAGTCTGGCTTCAGTGCCATCAGCTGTTCCCTTAAGCTGATACTGCTAGAAAAGGCAAATGGCAGCATCCAACTGACTTCTGCTGCAATGATCTGTGACCCGTTCTTCCCCTCAGCTAAGCCATTCAAGTCTTTTCCATCTGCCTTTAGCTGGAAGTCCCCCCATGCCTCTTAGTATTTAACAGTTACTGCAGCTCCTGTTCTCACTCTATCCTTGCTTGGTCTATGGTCTTTGTGGGACATTTGTATGTCTCAAGGCACTTCACAGTTCTGACCTCCCAGTTGTCAGCGGGGTTTCTGGATCATATTGTGACTTTCCTTCTGCCTACTTATCTACTTTCCCACTAGAAATCTGAGCGCTGAATGGTGCTTAAAAATCTGAACAGGGGCGTTGAACAACCGGGCTTTAACGAGTCTCCTCCAGACAGTTCACAAGAGTTGGGACCTCGGGGCTGACAAGTTCTCACACAACCCGGAGTTAGGCAGCAAGAACTAAACACTACTTCAGAGAAGGGTATGTCACTGGCACATGTCAAAGTTGTTCTGCTGACACTTCACAGAACACATTTTGCTTGTCTGCCAGTGCAGCATTCCGAAGCCAGACTCCTTCATTACACTTTTCATGGACACGCTGATATTCAGATCTTTCTAGAGACCCCGAGTTTTTTCTTTTTAAACTAGCATTTTGTTCTGAGTTGTGAGCAAGACTGCAAGGAAGCACAATCTCGACTAAATCTATGTTTGTTTGTTCTTCATAGAAACGTGTGTGAGGGAGAGGAGCAGGGCTAGCTTAAGGTTTTCATGTCAGCTTCGAGTGAACCAGCCTGACCCCCTCTGGTTGGCAGGAAGGGATGAGAGGTGAAGGGTCTGGTAGACCTCTTGCCTGTACCTTGCGCTATGTGTCTTCATAACTGGAATCGAGCTAAGGCTGATGCAGATTTGTGTTGTCATCTCTTTGTCCTCACAGTATGGTGACTTCCAGGTGTATTGGGCAAATGAGTGCACAAGCCCGCACAGGGGTTATGAGTCTTGTTTTCACTTGTCACCATGTAAAAGAAAATAAATGTAAATATGTCTGTCCTTTTGATAGAAAAGGAAAATAAAGCCTTAGTATTGCCTTACATTTATAAACAGCTTTTCATCATGAGGAACCCCTGGCTGCTGAGGGAGTTGAAACGCAGCGTCGTACTTCAGAATGCCCTACTTGGTGTTTCTGACGGTATTGTTCATTTATTTGAAACAAAAGCTTTTTAAACCTCTGACTGTTCTGCAGGCAATACACATTGAACGCCTTCAGAGCTCAACAGATGAAAACACCCAGCTGAAGCTGATTTATTCCTCTTCCAGTTTGGGTAACTAAACTGAAGGGCAGAGAAAACCTGTTTGCTCAGACTCGCGGCGTGTGTTGGTGTGTCTTGGCGGCTTTGCACGTGACAGAGGAGTTGTGCAGCAGAGATTTTGCTGTCTCTGCAGCAGAGCTGTTTGAAATGGCGATTACGTGCCTTGTCCAAGAATATCTCCTGCCCACTCTGAGGTACAGCCATCTTCCCCTGAAGCTAATGCTGGCCACAGTATTGAAAAGGAGAATGTTCCTGAGAGCCCGTTAGGGTGAGCACCTCAATTTAATATAGCTTGTGGCTGAGAGGGAGGCAGATTTCCTCCCCTACTGCAGAAGGGCTTTGGGGAGGTAGGGAGAGGCTGTCCCCATGGCCAGGGGGGTTCACAGTTGAGCCAGGTGCCCTATGGCCTCTCCAGAGTTCTCCTGGCCTCCAGCAGCCTAGAGAGGAGGATGCTGGTGAAGACGTTTGTAAGGATTGCAGCTAACGCTAGTTGACGAGTACAGAGAAGTCTTCATTTAGCAGCGAGTCATTCGGGTCTCCAGTAGGGACACAGGTTTCCTCACACAAGCAATGGTCCTAGACTGGCTTTTGAACAGGTGTAGTTTTTCAGAGGCTTGTTTTCTCCCTTTGTCATGGGCCTTGAAATCTATTGACATTTAGCAGTGTTTCAAAGAGTTTCAGTTCATTTTGAGACTGCATCTCGTCTTTTCTGTTTTCTCTTCATTTCCTGGTACTGTCGGCTCACTCCTCTAAATTGCCAGCCTGTGCTCTATGAGTGTCTCAAGTTTTGTTCTAACCAGTATTAACACCAAAAGGCTGTCAGGAGCCTCATTGAATAAAGACTCCGCTCGTTCCCTGAGGGAACTTCATCTTGCTTCAAGCTGCTTAGCGCTGGGTCTGCTACATGGTGGCTGTGAGGAGGCTGGTGTCCCTGAGGAGCAAGGTCAAACAAAATCTCGTCTCATCGTCTTTTTTTCTCCTCCTGCCTTAATGAATGCAGAGTGCTTTCTTCTCTTGACACCTGGGAAATGGGTCCCTTAAAAAACAAAGCTGCAGTTTCTATCACTGGTAGCCACAAGGCTGTTTGCCTGGGAGGAGACTGTAGAAATAGTTATTCACAGAACCACAGAGCATTAGGGATTGGAAGAGACCTCGAAAGATCATCTACTTCAATCCCCCTGCCAGAGCAGGATCACCTACCAGACCTTAGTTTGCATGTCCACAGTGTATCGTGTCAATGGGCTTTGACCTTATCATGCCTTCTCAGCATCTCCCCCAGTCTAGCACGGAAGCAGAAGCAGTTGTCAAGATTGCCAAGGAAGTACATTGTAAAGGCGAACTGAAGAGATAAACACACAGAGACGATGCTGCTAGACTGGAGCAGCACACCAGGAGTAGGTCCCAACAGCCTAGCGCTACATTTCACATCACACTGTTGTGCAAGCTCTCTGTGGCTTGCAGCGAATAAACTCTCAAAGCCATAACAGTGGAGAAAGTGACAGGATGAGTTAAAGAGCTGCAACAGCAAGCCATAATGGAAGCACAGAAACGCTCACTGGGCACCACCGAGGCCATCCATTAAGGCTGCAGCCTGCATCTGATGACAAAAGCCAGGGCTGGAACCCCTCTGGAAAGTGTAGCTGTGTGGTTACAAAGCAGCATCCGTGTGGTAGTGCATGGGGAGCCCTGGTGAGCCATCATCCTCTTGGGATGGCCAAGGTTAATCTTTCCATACGAGAGCTGTCAGAAAGAAATCTGCCCTCTTTCGTTTGAAAATTACGACTCCGTGCCCTGTCACTGCAAGCTCTGGTGAGAAGGCTTTCTGCGTTCTTAAATCCCCCTTTAAGTACTGAGAAGTTGCAGTTGGTTCTCTCTGGAACCTTCTCTTCTCTGAGACAACTCTCTAAGCCCCAACTCTCTCATCCTTTCTTCAGAGGAGAGATGTTCCATCTCTTTGATTATCTCCGCAGCCCTCATCTGCACCCGCTGCAGCAGGCCTGTGCCTTTGCTGTGCTGAAAGGCTCCAGAGCTGGACTTGATGTTGCAGGTGACATCTCACCAGAGCAGAACGGAGGGGAAGAATCACCTCCTTCAGCCTGCTGAACGCGCTGCTTTCGATGTAGCCCAAGATGCGCCTGGTTTTCTGCGCTGCAGGTGCACAATGCTGGCTCGTATCTAATTTCTCAGCTTCCAGTGCACCCTGTCTCTCTGCAGGGCTGCTCTCAATCAAATCTCAATCCGGGTATGTTTGTTCTACGCATGGGATACCTCAGGGAAAGCAAGAAAACATGTTTCCGTTTCTTCTTTTGATCCTTTTCCACACCCCATTAATTAACTGTTTGTTGGAAGGGAAATCAGAGACCGAAAGCCTTTACACCTGGATGAGTGCCGCCGTCTCCAAGGCACACAGGTATTTTCTTGTCATTAAATGCTGGCTTTTTTCTCACTCCATGTCTTGTCATGGTTTGCTGAGTAAGCAGCTACCTTTGCTCTTGGACATCGTGTGGTAACAAGGAATTTCTGTCACCTGAGAAAAGCCATTTAACACTTAATGAGGTTATAGCTAATATTAGCGTGTCTGTGTCAGTCTGTTCACTCTGTCTTTTGAACTTCTGTTCAGTCCCAAACACAAATGTTCCCCCCTACTGTGCACAGAGCATCGATTCACTGCTCTGAATTTGGGATTTAACTGCAAGCAGGTAGATTACTTTTCTGAAGTTCCTAAAACAAAGGCAAAAAAGCAAAAGCAAACCAAGGTCCAGCATCCAAGTTGCTCAATTGGAAGTGTCTCACTTCCAGCTGCTTTCTCTGGGGAGTCACTGACGGTGCTGGGATCTATGCAGAGCTGGCCACATACATCTCAGATTTGGGGAGGTTTACAAGATGTTGTCAACCTTCAGGAAAGTTTTCTTGAAGAGAAGAGGATCCTGAGCATTGGGTGCCTACACGCATTATCTAGGCATGTTGAATGTGCTCAAGGACATAGAATTATTGTTTTATGTCAAATGTAGAGTAGTTTGAGACAGCTGTAAAACAGCTGTTCTAGCCAGCACCATCAGAAGCAGGGCCAGTGAACCACCATCGACCTGTGTTGAGGTATATGAAGAATGCGTGTCTGATGTCGGTGTCTGTAAGCCGTGTAAGGTTTTCATTTGAAAATGTGAAAATAATCAGAATTTATACTGCCATCATCATCGTTTTGGTGAGCTCAATTGACTGAGGGTGTCCTCTGTGTGCTTAAAGAGGAGATAGACAGATTTAAAACGGTCGGAATGTAAACAAAGAATACTTTATGTGCTAAATGCAAAGTAGAATAAATTTTTTAAAATAATAGGAGAGAAGTACCGGGTTGAACAAGCAGTAAATTATTTATTCCCTTTGGACAACTAAACTACTCCGAAAGAGAAAAGCTTTTACAAGAATTGATTGTGTACTAGCACGTTATGACTGGAGCAATACCACACCATACCAGTTCTTCAGGGTTTTTATTTCCGTAATATTTTTATGTAATAGCCAAAACAATAAAAAGTCCAGAAATTTCTCTGCACTCTCTGCGTGGTGGGGTAGTGCAGTACCCTTGTCAGGCAAGAGGCTGTGCAGTCCATCATTTATTCTTATTATTGGCTAATATAGTATCTGAGGTGGGGATGTTAATTCATGGGAAATCTGGGCAGGAAATAGCATGGAAGGCTGTTAATCCCCATTAGGAAGGATAACAGTGTCATGAGCAGTACGAGGATGCTGTTCCATTATGGGTATTAGATGATGGGCAGTGTGCCTTCCCAAGAAGCTCTGTCTGACGTCCCTTGTATCTGTGGGTTTCCGTGAAAGCGCATTTGTGACCTTTATCATCGTGAACGTAGCCTTTTGAAGCTTTCCCTAGTTAGCTCCTCTCTCTCCCCCTTTCTAACATGTGACTGGGCCGTGATGCATCTGATCCTTACCACAGCAGGTGGATGGAGGACAGGAAGGATATGTGTTCGCACACATCCAGGGCAGACACTGGAGGATTAGAGCCTCTGGCTTTAGGGAGAAGACAATGTCTGCACAGAGGAGCAAGAAGTGACCTTCAGCTTGGTTTTGTCAAGGTCTCCAGCTGCTCAGGAGGAGCATCTG
>JAOXOE010064708.1:0-31038 GCA_028565055.1 Phoeniculus purpureus
GACCCAGCTCCCTCAGCCTTTCCTCATAAGGGAGGTGCTCCACTTCCTTCATCATCCTCGTTGCTCTACGCTGGACTTCCTCCTGATCACAGGTGATCAGAAGATACGTCATCGTATTGAAACATGTCATAATGGCATGAAAATGCTGCAAGCATCTAAGGGTGACCAGAAGTAAGATACCTACTTGTTCTTCAGGCAGAAACATCAGTTGTTGTAAATGATGTTAGCAGCCAAGACCTTGCTTTCAGCAACTTATCAATTCGCCACATCACAAAGTTCAAGCATTACCTGTGCAAGACCTTTGGCCATAGTGGAGAGAGATATCTTAGGGTTTAAGAATTGTTTAAATTTTTTGTGCATTTTTTTCCTACATTTTTTTCAGAAATAGTTAACTGATTGTAAGAACAAAGAGGTGGAAATCCAGGTTCTCCTGACTGTATATGAAAAAACTATCTATGAAGTTACGATTTTTGAGTTGATGTTTTCAAAGGGTCCACACTTACTAAGTTCAAACTCCTCACAGTCCTCACTTGGGACCTGTCCGTGCATTCACATACCCAAAGCAGCAGAAGGTCTCCCACAGGTTTCACCAGGAAAACTGGAATGGACACCAGCTTTCCCTGTAGCTGCCTCTGCTGACCTGCCTGAGACACGTTGAGGACAACTCCAGTGATCATGCAACCAAGAAAGAAGCAGCTTGACTGAACAATACAAGAAAAAGACTGCAAGGAGAAGACAGTCAGATATAGACAACAAACTGAGGAACTCACCGTCAAGGAGAAACTGAGCTAGGACAAGGAATTGGGATTTTTTTTTTGTGGGGAAAAAGAGAGCAGCAGTCTCAAGAAAGACTCTAGGAAGGGATGGGCAAGAAAGGGGCTAGGAGAGAGGTCAGCAAAGAGAAACTTGGACTGAGGCACACCATCCAAGTGCCTCACAGAGGATTTGTTCTTATCACATTTTACAAACGATGAAAACCATACAAACTGAACCACAAGGATATTCAGCGCATTTTCCAAAGATACGCAGGTAATTATGAAGATATATGTCAATCCTTCACATTTCTACTTAGACACAGGAAGAATTGGACCTGCTATGTGACCAACCCTGTTTTTGACACTGGACCTGTTTGCTCTCATACCTTCATAATGAGATGCAGGGAACTTGAGTTTTTTCTCAGAGCTCTCCTGCTGACCAGAAAGCAGCACAGGTCAGTCGCTCCACTTTTGACACAATCACAGAATCATTTAGGTTGGAAAAGACCCTTAAGATTACTGAGTCCAACCATGAATCCAACTGTTGCAAGGCTCCAGCAAACCCTGCCCCTGAGCTCCAGATCTTCATGACACTGAAACATGTCCAGGAATGGCAACTTAACACCCTGCCTGCACGTCCTGATGACCCTTTCCAGGAAGACGTTTTTCCTAATATCTAATCTAATGCAATTTGACACTGTTTCCTCTTGTCCTATCCCTTGTCCCTTGTGAGAAGAGACCAATCCCCACCTCTCTGCACCCTCCTTTCAAATAATTGTATACAGCAATAAGGTCTCACATCAGCCTCCTCTTCTCCAGATTAACCAGCCCCAGGTCCCTCAGCATCCTGATCTCAGCATACTTAGCTCAAAAAGGTTATGAAATAGGCAGCCCAACCAGATGTGTGTTTAACATCTGGACAGAGGCAGCAGCAGCACAAACCACCCACTAGCATGTGCAGAAAGATGTTGGCTCCTTACAAACCCACTTTGAAGCAAACCACAAGCCTTTGGCAGGAAAACACAGGGACTCCATTCCTTTTAAAGCTTTAAAAAATCCTCCAACAAAATGTGGTTCTCTGGGGTCCTGTTACCTGAGGCTTTGAGGATGACACATGATGCACCAAGCATCTCACTATAACATTGTATTGTGGGAGACTCAGTAGAGGCCCAGAGCACGCCTCATCGGAGTGAAGTAGTGCTTGAGGTTCTCATATTCAACATTATCTTCTTACAGCTCAGAGGTACCAGGGTTTGCTGCAAAGCCAAAAGTCACCAAGGCAAAAAAGGAAAAAAACTCTGAAAAACCAGGAGAGATTGAAAAAAAAAGAACAGAACAAAGTCTGCGGCATTAAGGATCCTGAGGAACATAGCAAGAAACCTACCTGCAAGGGTACTCTCCTGCCTTGCACAACTTTATTTATGTAAGTGGGTCTGGCTCCATGAGGCTTGTTCAGACAAATCCAGTGGGACTCGTTAAGTGAAAAGGACAGTACAGGAAAGGGTTTGTAAACTCTGAGAGAAACACAAAGTCCTGTGTAAACTGTCTTTGGAATCTTTCAATAGCTTTCCAGTGACTTACCCT
Source organism: Phoeniculus purpureus (assembly GCA_028565055.1). NCBI lineage: Eukaryota > Metazoa > Chordata > Aves > Bucerotiformes > Phoeniculidae > Phoeniculus > Phoeniculus purpureus. The sequence continues at coordinate 2,340 of JAOXOE010064708.1, forward strand.
CTTCGTTGTGGGTTTCTAAAAGCAAACTAACAGGAGTTCAACAGTTTAACAGCAAGAAAACTAATTGAAATAATAGTAATAGTAATAATAATACTACTATTTATCATCATCACCGTCACACCATTTTTTCTCCAGATTTAACAATAGGGAAAGAAGGGTAATCCTTCTTCATCTATTATCATCTGCTGCTAAAAGTGCAACCCTGCATTGCAGAAAGCTCCAGACATTTTTCTCTGCTCGTAAGAGCTCGTCCCATGCTCAGTGGGATCCGGTGATCCACCATGCACCTCACAATCACAAGCTTATTCAGTGACTTCTTGTATTCCACAAACTTCAGAAATACACTGAGATGTGAGGGCATTTTGACAGTAACTTTCCGTGCCCCCACCAAAGAGAAGACTATGGAGGCATCATTAGATACTAGGAATTTCTTCACAAAACCATGGAATAAAGTGGGTAGGTGCCCCAGGGGCTGAAAACAGGTTAAAATTACTTGTGATTCAAACCAAAAGTAAAAGGCACAGATGCAGTCATTGCTTGCAATTAAAGAACACATCAAAGTGGGGTTAGGATTATTAAGCAAAACCTAAAGCGTTGTAGATGAAACACCTATTCTGGTCTTACGGTAAAGCACTGTAGAGAGACTTCTGAAACAAGTGTCGTTCCCAGGTTCTGTGTAGGTTTTCATCAAGTCATTCGGTGCATCTCTGCTTCAATTACCAGGCATCAATAGAGGGTGATACCACAGTGTTCCCACACTCAGCGTGACGTGACTGTGTCAAGCGTACACTTTGCAGGTTGAATATAAGGCTTCACTTCTGCTTGCTCTCTGAGTTTTGTGAGCAAGCTGCCTCTTTGCCTCGGGTGGGCTCAGCTGGGCATGGGGAACCTTCTGACCCTTGACAGGGTAGTGGAGTTTTTCTCTGCGTTCACCACCCTGGAGCGCCAGATTTACCAGTCTTGTGCAGAATGAACTAATGGCAAAGGTACTATGACTCTTCTTTCCCATGAAGGGCCCCAGACAGCAAATACTGAAGACTCACAATTCTGGACAAAAGTACATGGAGGAAGAAAGGTTAAACATTAGGACACACAGCAGCGTTAGGAGACAGGTTTTGTCTTTAGTCTGTGACTTCTTACATTAAATCCCCAGATTATTTGTCAGAGTAAATTACAGGAACTGTTTTAGGAGGTGAGCTCTGTAGGATAATCTTTGGACTAAGGTAGCTTGTGACAGTTTAGTCCAAATTAAAATTGAGTTAAAATTAAATAAAAATTAAAATTAAATTCAAATTAAGGACACTTGACACTTTCAAGGTGATGCTGACCTTGGCCTGCCCTTGTGCTTTGTGCTTCTGTCTCATTCAGCCCAGGGAGACATATTTTGCTAAAAATTCCTTCTCATATCCCCTTTGTTTTATACAGTGAAAGCAAAATGTAGGAGCCAGAACACAGCATGTGAAAGCAGCTTTCAGGTTTAAGGCCACCTCAGCAAGAATATATATACTCACACTACGTTCACAAGTAGTCACCAAATTATTGAGGCTGAAAAAGACCTCTGAGATCATCAAGCCCAGCCTATGACCTGACATCACCACATCAGCTAGATCATGGTGTTAAGTACCGAATCCTGTCTGTCCTTAAACACCTCCAGGGATGGGGACTCCACCACTGCCCTGGGCAGTACATTCCAGTGTCTGATCACCCTTTCCATGAGGAAGGGCTTCCTAACATCTAACCTAAACCTCCTCTGGTGCAGTTTCAGGCACTGCCCTCTCATCCTGTCACTAGTTGCCTGGGAGAAGGCACCAAACTCCACCTGACTACAACCTCCCTTCAGGTAGTTGTGGGGGAGAAGGCACCAAACTCCACCTGACTACAACCTCCCTTCAGGTAGTTGTGGGGAGCAATAAGATATACATTGTTTAAGTGTAAAAGAGGGATTTAGAAAAGTTCAATAAAGTTTTCCAAAACAGTAAAAACTGCATCTAGGAAAGCACAGAGTATGGGCAAGGTCTTTTTGCCCAAAAGGCAGGAGAGAGGCTTTATGAGAGCAACTAAAACCAGCAGTAGGGGAAATTCCCCACCAGTGGAAAAAGTGTAGCAAAATATCACAAGGAAGATGTGTGAAAAACAAGTTTTGATGTTTAGCACAATCTGACTACAAGTTAAATCACTTTCTTGGAGGAATGCCTCAAGCTAGGAGGAATGCTTTAGCATTGTGACGACTCGCAACTGGCATGAACAGCTCTGCACCAGCTTTAAGGGCATCCAACCATACAGTTGCCTGTGGGCTGCCAAGATGCTGCTCCATACTCTCTCATGGCTCTGCAAACCTGTCCCCGTTCCAGCCAAGGGAACTCACACTTACCTCTGGCTCTTCATGCTTTGTAATGCCTGGTTTAGTTTGTGATTTAGGTTTAAATGAGTGGTGAGTAATGCTCTGAGTAATATAGTGACCTTTGATAATTCAAAGCCTTGAAGGAAGTTAGGTTTGTTAAGCCTTTCAGAATGTGGCATCTACTAATAAATGTGACTTTTGCTATTATTTCAAGGGCACCTCACAACCCAGTTAGACAGAGCAGCTGTACTAGGCAACTCAGGCCAAAGAAGCCCAAGCACCAGGACAGAGGTCCCTCTCCATCCATAGCTCCAGTGTCATTGACTTAATGAATTGTAGGAGGAGAGTGCTAGGGATGAATCTGCAAAACAATTACTCCAGGGCACTGTGCATCCGTAGGTAAACCCAGCGGGAACGATATGATCTTGCAGGATACATCTTTCATGTTACTTGAAGGTTTAAAGACAAGGAGGAGTAAAACAGCTTTTTCACACGGATCTCCCTCCAAGACTGGGGACTTCATGCTGTCTCCTAAGAGCAGAGCCAGCACGGAAGTGTTTCAGTGAACAGCCACTGATGAGAGATGCAATGTAAGTGAACACAGAGCAAAGCTCTTTCAGTCCATTGAAATGTAGAGTTTAGAGCCCTTAAGAGGGAAGGTTTGAAACAGACCTATGGAAAACTCCTGTGGAATTTAATAGAAAAAAATATTACAGATTTTCAAAGCTTGTTGGGAATATTCCTTCCCCTGAAAAGATTTTGGGGTTTTTTGCACTGGTTTCCTTGAAATCTGTCCTTACATATTTCTGTGGACCCTCCTGGATTCATACCTATTACATTTCACTAGACTTTTCCGTGCAGACATGCAAACTGAAACCACAGAAAATATTTTCATGCACCCTCCACCCTCCAGAGCAAACCCACCATGTTCTCCCCGACTCCAGCAAGGTGTGACGTGGCAGCTTCCTCAGAGGTGTAAGCCAGCGGCAGCAGGCAGAGAGACAGCAGAACCTGGGTGGAGGGAAATAAAGCCAGCTTTCAAGTAAAAATTCTATGCTCACTGTCTTTTCCTTTGCAGCCAAGCTGCACAGTGCTGAATCAATAGGCTTGCAGAGCTTAGTAAGTGTATTAGCCAGTGACTTGCAAAGCTTAGTGAGTGTATTAGCCAGTGACTTGCAAAGCTAAGTGTGTTAGTTACTCTTGGTAGATACCAACAGCAATTCTAAATGTAAAGTGTCTATGATCTAAAAAATCCTGCTCTGGGGAAACTGAGAGCATCCTCTATTGAGACCAGAGGGAGCTGCTCCCAGTTACACTAAGTACGGCCTCTATTACTGGATATTTTGAACATTGTTGGACATTGTTAGAAAAGACAAGACATTGGAAACGTGTGCATTCTGTCAAGTGTTGTGACCCTGTGTGCATTGGAGAAGGCTCAGCTTTTAATAAAGGAAACAGTTGCTGCATCCCATTTCAAGGACTTCTGTTAGATAGAAAGGAGGCGACAAGTAAGAAACTGAAGACTGTCTGCTGCTAGTTGTCCCCTTACTAAGATTTTTTTATGAAAAAGTAAAGGAAACAAGAAAACAAGACTGGGAGTAGGAAATGGTGTATCCATGGAAGCCTGGGAAATTTCCTTACTATTCCCACAACCAGTGCCTGGCATCACATAGAAGTGCTAGAGTGCTGAGTGCTCAGCTTTGTCTGTGGGGATCTGGACTGTGCCCCATTCATAGGAAAAGGTGTCAGAATGGTCTGTTTCGAGCTGATTTCATGTTAATTTTTGAAAGGTGCCAATGGAATTAAAAAACGAGAAAAAGGAGAAGAGAAGAGAAGAGAGAAGAGGAGAGGAGAGGAGAGGAGAGGAGAGGAAGGAAAAATAAAAAATAGTAGTATTTCAGAGGCAGATTTAAACCAACCTGAAAGCTCAGCTTATGTTCCTTGAGCTATGTTCAAGCACAGCTACACCCTTCAGCCCTACCAGATTTTCAAAGCCATTTTCCTCGGGTCTGTATAGGCCTGCAGAGTTTTAGGGACAGTTCATTCCTCCTGACTTCACAGACTCACACACTCACTAAATGTTAGGAGTTGGAAGAGACCTTGAAAAGTCATCTAGTCCAACCCCCCCTGCCAAAGCAGGATCACCTACTTTCTTCTTACTGTTTTCATCAACTGATGTGTCCCTGCCCGGTTTGTCATACTGCTGTAGTAAGACAACTGCAACTGCTCTCTGAAGAATGCAAACAGAGATCTGTCACCTCATCTCCCTTCCTCTCCTCCCTCTCCTGGCAGGGATGGATTTCACCTGCAATGAAAGGACCATTGCCACCACAAAGTGGCTGTGGTCTGCCCATGCAGAGCTGGCACATTGTCCCTTGTCACTCGGATCTTTGTTGGAACATCAGGGTTTATGCTCAGGCTAAATCTCACCCGTCCAAGTGTGTGTGTTTATGCAGTCAATTCTGGGATGCAAATGGCATTCCTCTTATCATACAGAGAAAGGATATGAGCTCATTCATAAAGAATCTCAGCTCTGGGGTGCCCCACTCACTTAATCCAAGCATCCACTGCATGCCCCTTCTTCTGAAAGGGTGGAAGAAAAGCAAAGCACAGTGCTGTTGGCTTTTAATAAGTGAGATAATATATTTCAGAGAGGAGCTCAGACAGGAGAGGAAATGAACTTGGCTAGACAGTCACTTAAAAAGAAGGCGGGGGGTGAAATTTGCAAAACTCATTCTATTATTTCATGTAAATACACTTGACTGAGTTAAGACAGGCTGATATAGTCATAAGATGCTGAATAAGACTAAATAAGACTAAAGGCTGTCTCTCCCCTGTAAAAAGATTTAGCAGTGCAGGACAGTTTATTAGTCTCCTTGATAAAGAAACAGAATTTTGGCTTGGTAATTTCTGGCTGTCAAAATAAGTAAAGCTCTAAATGTTGTACTAAGCTTCTGATCCTGCAAAAAGTCCCCAGGACTGGAACTGCACTCAGATCATCTCGCTGGGGCTCCACTTGGGCTGAGGGATCAGCTTGTGTGGTATACTTTGCAGGTCTGGGCTCAAACGGGAGCGATGAGCAACTCGTGTTGTGGGCAGTGAGTCAGCACCCAGACAGGAGGGTAACTGGGACGGAGCGGTACATTAGCACCGCTTTTCTGCGCAGACCTTTGGTTGCACACATAACTTCCAAGTGGTGACATAGCTAGTAAGTGAGAATTAGGTTGGAGGAAAGCGAGGAATAACAGGTAGAAAGCGGTTGCCACACCACTGCGCTGTTACTGTTTGAGCTTACTAAAACCAGGGACATTAAAAAGCTGGAAATTGTTCAGAAAGGACCTGAAATGATCCTGAAAAATTTGCTGTGAGACCAGAGCTGTCTCTTACTACAGGTAAAGGAAGCTACCTAAAAAATATCATAGTCACAGGCAGCAACAGGTGTGCTCTGCTTGTGCTGGGCTGGCTGCTTCCAGTGAGGGAGAAGGGAGAGCACATGGCACAGCTGCAAGTTACACCAAGAGATGCATCTGTCCTGCCCTTCAGCTTCAGCCCTTTCCCTTAGTCCTCCCATTCCTTGACAAAAATGTCCACGTCTAACATCCCTCCAAAATGGGAAAGCTCAGCTCTGCTTGCAGTGCCAGGCTGACTTGCAAAACACTTGAGTGACTTCAGTGTGTTATATTTGCCCAGGCAAAGGTTTCTAAGTATTTGCATGGAAAGTCCACACAACTGTCACCTAACAAGTGAAAAGCCTAACAAGACCTCAGATGGCATGGCTACTTGTGAGAAGAGGCATGCTTAACCTAGGTTTGCCCACTACAAAGACTTTTCCACTGGAAAACCTTATCCAGGTGTGAGGAGATGCAATATAATGGACATCATTGGATCATGGGGACACACAAGGCAGTGAGGTGGAAGAAATGGTCACCAAGACACTCTCCATCATTTATCAACAGTCCAGGCTACACAAGGAGGTCCCAGCTGACTGGACACTAGCAAATGTGATGTTCATTACAAGAAGGGCTGGAAGAAAGATCCTGAAACCTACAGGTTTGTCAGTCTGACATTGGTGAAAGGGAACATTAAGAAGCAGGTCATTTTGAGTGGATGAAGAGCTATGGACATTGTATACTTGGACTTCAGTAAAGGCTCTGACTCTCTTTCCCAAAGTATTCTCCTTCAGAAACTTATGGCTCAAGGGTGGGATAAGCACAGGCTGCATTAGATAAAAACTGTCTGGATGGCTGGTACCAAAGAGTGGTGGTGAATGGAGTTAAATTTGACTGGCATCTGTCACAAGTGTTGTTCCCAGGGGTCAGTACTGGAACCTGTTCTCTTTAATGTCTTTATTCATTATCTGGATGAGGGGATTGAGTGCACGCTCACTAAATTTGCAGAGGCACCAAGCTGGATGGGTATGTCCATCTGCTGGAGGCTCTACAGAGGGATCTTGACAGGGTAGATCAATGGGCCAAGGTTAATTGGCCAACAAAGCCAAGTGCCAGGTACCTCACTAGGGATATAACAACCCAATGCAATGCTACAGATTTGGAGATGTATGGTTGGAAAGCTGCAGTCAGAAAACAGCTTGATAGACAACTGAAGATGAGCCAGCAGTGTGCCCAGGTGGGTGGTCATGGAGGCCAACACCATCCTGGCTTATATTAGAAACAGTGTGGCCAGCCAGAGTAGGGAGGTAATAATCCCCCTGTACTTGGCACTTGTGAGACTACACCTAAAATATCGTGCTCAGTTCTGGGCCCCTCCCCACAAGAAGTGCTGAAGCATGTCCAGAGAAGGTCAATGAGAGTCATGAAGGGTGTAGAGCACAAGTCCCAGGAGAAGCAAATGAATCTAGAAAAAAAGAGGCTGGGGTAGATTTTATTGTTCTCTACATTTACCTGGCATGAAATTGGTCCGAGGAAGGAAAAAGACTCTTCTCCCTAGTGGCAAGCAAACGGTCTAGAGGAAATAGCCTCAAGATATGTTAGGGAGGTTTAGGCTTATATTAGGAGAAGTTGCTTCACCAGAAGGGTTATCAAACATGAGGCTTCCCAGGACAGTGATGGAGTCACCATCCCTGGACATATTTAACTGTGTGAACCTGATGGTTAGGGAGACGTTTTAAAGATGACCTGGCAGTGCCGGGTCGAAGGTTGCACTTGATAATCCTACAGGTGTCTTCCAACTAAAGATGTTCTGTGGTTTCATGATTCTTTGATGAGGTGTCTTCTTTAGAGTGATCAAACAAGACAGTTTCAACACTTGCTACCAGCTATAGTGCCAGAGAGACTAAGAGTAGCCCCAGTGAATTTAGGACACCGTCTCAAAGTCTCTGGGAATCTAAAAAAAAGACATGTTGCAGAGGATGGAAGGAAGGAGGTGTTGTAACCTGCAGCTGAATAGTAGACCACTACAGTCTGAGCTGAAGAGAGATTATAGCATGCCGAAGGGAACACTTAGCAGCACTCGGTTTTGCAGTGCTAAAGATGGAGGGCATCCTGAGTGACCCTGCGCCATATACACCCTGGATCTATGCTTGCCAGTCCACTCTGCAAGGAGGTTTTGGGAGCTCTCTTCCTATATCCTGCCTCACTCCACCATTTGTCCCACCAAGACCCACTAACCACTAGCCACCAATTCGAGCTGCATCTCTCACACTCATGGCAGAGGTGCCATGCAGGAGGAACACAGGCTCAGAGTTACACCACCACCTTCAAAGTCTTGCTTAAGATCATGCAAGAAGCCTGTGTGAATGTAATGTGCAGAACTAACCTTCTGATGCTTGAGCTGGTATCTAACCCTTGAGGCAGATTTCATACATGAAGTGTTCCCCTCCTGCTCCTGCACAAGTCAAAGGGAAGACTGTAATCACTGTCAGCAGGAACAGCATCATCCATGTGCAGTACTGAGTTCAAGTGTTTAAGGATTAGAGACATCTACACATTACAGTGAAAGAAATTTTGCCAACACTGGTATTTCTCATGACTTCACGGTACTCTTCTGCTAAATTGAAACAGAACTAAATTTATCAACTCCAAAATACCCACGGTGACATAAGCAACCCAATGGTATTCCTTAACTGAATCTTCTGCCCTTATAGATGAAGAGAAAGCTTTAAAAACTAACACGAGATAAATGAAAACTGAAAAAATGTGACAGAACTACTTTCTAAATCTCTTTTTTCAGCCACTCCTGCAAATACTTGCAGCCTGGACTTTTGGCACTGGCAATATCGCTTATGCTTTCACGTACAGGGGTAGATTATGGTCTTTCAAAATGAATGGGGATTTACTATTGCCAAAATGCAAACACTTTTTTGAAGACTTGTGATGTTGTAAGGGGTTTGTAATTATCAAAAGTTAATTTAGAAGCACTTTCTTTCAAATCTCACTACGTGACTATTGTTTTTACTATTGTTTTCAGCCACAGAATCAGTGGTAAAAATTTATTACAAAAAAAATCTAGGCAAAATATAAATTTAAATTCAAGATTATTTAAATATTTTTTCCGTTCAGATAGTAATTTTGGATTCTGTTTTCAGAATCTAATCTTAAAAGGAGCCCCATTATCAAAAGAATTCCATTTCATCTGTGAGCACGCAGCACACAGAACATGTAGTCCCTTTGAGGTATCACATTATGAAGAGCTGGAAGTAAGGCACAGAAGTTTACCAGTCAGTTTGAAAGCTCTTGCCCATAAGGAATTGCTGTATTTCTACTCTTTAAAGTGCAGAGGTTTAACGTATTCAAGCTATATTGCTCTATCAATATACATAGTTCCTTCAAATTCAAGCCAGATTTGCCTCTAGCAGGATGCAGCACATTTGGGGACACCTCTGACAATGTTGTAACTTCAGGTCTGAGATAGAAAACGCATGTGGTAGTACCTACCTTCACTGAAAGTATCAGAAGTACCAAGTGTCAGTATTAGTCAAGTACTCAAGGGACATTGAAGGGCAAGCAAGACAGTCATGTCATATAAGGAACAGCTGAGGGATCTGGGGCTATTTAGCCTGGAGAAGACAACATTGAGGAGAGACCTTGTTGCTCTCTAGAACTACTTCACAAGAGATTGTAGATAGGTAGGGGCTGGTCTCTTCTCTCTAGTGGCTATGAGTGATAGGACAAGGGGAAATGGCCCTAAGCTGCACTAGGGGAGGTTCAGGTTGGATGTCAGCAGGAATTTCTTTCCTGAAAGGGTTGTCAGGCACTGGAACAGGCTACCCAGGGAGGGAGTTGAGTCCCCATCCCTGGAGGTGTTGAAGAGAAGGGTAAATGTTGCTTTGGGGGACATGGTTTAGTGGTGCGATAGGGCTAGGAAAAGGTTGGACTCGGTGATCTTGAAGGTCTCTTCTAGCCGAAAATGTTCTATGATTCTAAGCACAGGAAGTTGGTAGTCTCTCTTCTCACATCAGGGTTCAGAAGTGGATGGGGAAGTACAGTACTATACACTGACCCCAATGATAAAACAAATCCTATATATCTGCCAACTGACCAAGCATGATGGATTGAAGGAGGACGTTAATTTGTTTGGCCACTTTCCAGCAACCAGAGTGCCTCGCCTGCATTTAGCCAGAAGGACATTGCTTTTCCCATAACTTTGAGTTTTCTCATTTCCATTAGAAAAAAAAGAATTACTCTCTCAAACAAACATCCTCTTCAGTTTGGAAGGAAAACCCCATAAGCTTTCTAAAGCATATTTTGCATCCAAACTTCTACAGAATTAATAAGCTGTTCTGTCAAATACATTCTGGCAGAAAAATCTCCCCTGTTTCCTCCTTGTATGCAAAATCACATGCATATTTCTTTCTATTTCTGTCTGGTTGTCTTGTAAAGGTCTCAGAGGATCACATCAGCTCCTGTGAAAGAGGTAAAAAGAGCACTGCATCCATTTCACAGATGTGCAGCATGATTAATCAGATTTAGCCAAAGGCACACAAGAACTCTGTGCAATAGGTGGGAAGAAAACCCCAAGTCCTGGTCACGTGCTTTAGTCACAGAGTTATCCTTACTCTTGGAAAAGCAGAGGGGTGCTTCTGTGGAAAACAATGAGCTGTAAAGCCTGAGGAACATTAAACTCTCACAGGCTTTTTCTTAAGCACAGCTAGAGAAAGCATTTGTCAGAGGGGTTGTTCGTAAGGATGTTTAAATGTGGATTTTGTAGTCCGATTTGCTTCAGTAAATAAATTTGTACGCGTGTTTAGGTGGGCTTGAATGAACCTCCATCAGTGAAAGGCTCCTTCACAAATCCACCAATGCAGACAAGCACGGCTTCCCTGTGCTCGCATGCGACTCCACACCCATACCACCCCACTGATGTCATAAATGCCAAATTCTTTCATTGTTGTTTGAAACAAGACTTCCATTTTATGTCAACTTGTGACTCTGCCTCTTGATGAAAAATAATCAGCCCAAACTTTCACAGGCATGATATTATCCCAGGTTAGAATATCCTCCTAGGGAACCTGAGGATGACTGAACAAAGTTTTCAAGATGAGTGGTGAGGATGACAAGGAATTGAGCTGGTTTTATAATTCCCCAACTTACTGTTTAGGAAAAATACTTTATGGAGGAATAACTAGGGTAGTTAAGGCAGGTTGTCTTTTCAACACGGTGCCATGAGACATAGCATTGTTTGTAAGCTATAACTGACAAAGTAACCCCAGAGCAGTCTACACTAAAAGTGGTGACACAAGATGCAAAGTGGATCTGGAGGACCTAGAATAGCCTTCATGAACTTTGAGACAGGCATGGAGGGAACTCTGGAGTCCTTTGCTCACAGCAGAGCTAATTCTATCAGCAATTCTGAGAAGAATCTCGTTCTGCCTTTTCTGTAACTCCACTTCACTTCCAGACTACATCTGGATCCAGCTGAGTCTCCTCTAGATTTCCCCTCATACAACATGTATTCTAGCCCACAACAATCTTAGAGGCCTTTTCAGGACATTTCCCAGTCCATCAAACTTCTTGCTTTTCCTTCAAGAGGCATCTTCCTTACATGCAGCATCTGTTGCATGTATTGACTCAACCGACCATGAGCCAGCCTGATCTGGCCACGCTGACCACAACTATGGTGTCAGATGCAGTACATACAGAGAGAAGCAAGAGGCATTGCAGAAAGGCTGATGCCAGCTCAATGCTCTGGCATAAAGGTCCATAAGTAAACGGCTGGGGATCTGCAAGGAGAGTTTGTCCCAGAGGCTGCACAGAAAGGGCAATCTTCTGGGTCATGCCTAGTGTGGTCCACCCCTGTTTTTTTTCCATGCTTCTTCCCACAGCCACCTCCAGTTTCCCAGTTGCAGGCACTAGTGCTTTGAGCATGTGCAGTATCTGAAGTGCTTTCCTGAGGAGTTTTCCAAGTGGTAGGCACAGCTTTCCAGCTTGATCAACTCCATCATGATCCACTGCAGATTTCAGTGTCCCTGCAGACAGATTTTCCTCTGCACCTGCACAGAAGAATGTAGTGGTGTAGTGGCAGTGTAGTGTTGTGCGGGTCCTTATCTGGATCCCTTATCAGGGACAGCCTGAACAGCACAAGTGATGCAGGCTGCTGCGTGGGTCTGAGAACTGTCATCAGTGCACTATGTGGTCTACCTTGACTTCAATAAGGCATTTGACACAGTCACCCACAGCAACCTCACAGCCAAACCGAGGAAATGTGGTCTGGACAACCAGGTAGTGAGTGGATTATGAACTTGCTGCAAGATAGAAGCCAGAGAGTGGTGGTCAATGGGACAGAGTCTAGCTGAAGGCCTGTATCTAGTGGAGTCCCCCAAGAGTCGGTACTGAGACCAGTCCTATTCATTCTATTCATTAATTACTTGGACAAGGGATTTGCACTGTCAGCAAGTTTGCTGATGACACAAAACTGGGAGGTGTCACCAACACCCCAGCAGACTGTGCTGCCATTCAGCGGGACCTGGACAGGCTGGAGAGCTGGGCAGGGAGAAATTTAATGAAATATAACAAGGGCAAGTGTAGAGTCTGGCATTTGGGCAAAAACAGCTCCAGGTACCAGTAAAGGTTTGGGACCGACCTGTTGGAGAGCAGTGTAGGAGAAAGGGATCTGGGAGTTCTGGTGGACAGTAGGATGACCAAGAGCCAGCAATGTGCCCTCATGGCCAAGGCCAATGGCATCCTGGGGTAGATTAGAAGGGGAGTGGTAAGTAGAAGGAAAGAAGTTCTTTGTCTCATTTGTACTCCACAAGATCTCTGTGTGTCTTCACTGTGCTGTCTTTGACACAAAACCAACAAAAAACCCCTGACTTTCCAGGTGTGGTTTTTTTATGCTGTTTTCTTCAATAAGATGCACACACACACACACACAGAGCAAAAGCTACGGCAGTCGCAACTGTAGAAGCAGCAAGAAAGGGTCTAAAACCAGCGGCAGGTGGAAGAGCTGATGTGCTGAGACAAATGACAAGGGAAATTGGAGCTTCCTACTGGAGAAAATAGGAAATTCCCAGATCAGAACGTATCATTTTCTTTCATCCCCAGAATATCCATTGACACCAGGCTTTTAAAATTACAATTTTATTCTGGTAGAAAATCTATTTTGCTGTAAGTTTCTGACATGCAAGTTGTAATATTTTTCTCCTTCTAAGGCTTACCTAATCGAGGAGCCATTGTAAGTAAAGAAATTTGGCTTTCCAAGCAATAGGTGCTCTAAAAGTTCTGTGTTCTTCTCAAGCTTTTTAAAAATTCACTGACCTGATCACTGACCTGATCTTAAAACCTTACCAGTACTTGTACAGAGGAAATCCATACATCAGCTGATGCCTTCAGCATCCATGAGTAATGAGGCATCTCCAGCCCTACAATAAGATTTTGATGCCAAACACCAGTGTCGTGTATTTTCTCCCTCTCATATATATGCATGTGTGTGAGAAAACCCCACCTTCATGCACGGTATGTCTTTCTAGTGACACTTTCAAATGAGAGAGGGAGGCTGAGGTAATCTTATTATCACCAAAACATTGTAAATACAGCAGAGCATTGGAGAACTTTAATCCTTTTCTAAATTATGGACTGAGAACATTACAATCGTGCTGAGCACAAAGGCGGAGCTGTAACTTGACAGGCTTGTATAATTTACAGCCTTCACAGTAAAAGAGCTGTTTTTATTAAATGACTGCCTGAATCTCTACAGCCATTTCAGGCTCTGATGATACTGAGTAGGCTTGCATTCTGCTGCCATCATTCAAGTCCTTTCCTTTTGCCATATGAATGTGGTTGCAGTTCAAAACATATACACATATACAGTCATTTATCTCTTCCTGCTCATCAATTCAGACTGAGGCTATTGATGCTAGTACATCATTTCACACACCTTAAATAGCTTTTGTTTCTCATTTTATAAAGCTAAGTTTTCTATGTCAAATAAACAGAAAACATCTAACAATAAGCAAGATCCACTTGTGACTGGGAAAATTCCCCTTGCAAATAATGCTTAAGTTCATTTATTCAAATTTCTATTTAAACTAAAATAAAATATGATGACAAATAAAGAACTGAAGCCTTTCTTTCCAACCAAAAAAACCTTTGCCACAGGTACCTAACATTATTTTCCCCTTCTATATTGAACAGACAATAACAGCATTCGTACAGTGAAAGTGGTAAAAATACCTTTACCAGCATCCACCGAAGAATATGTTTGCAGTGATAAAATAAGACTGGGAAAATAGGGTGGATGACTTCGATTTCAACACTGCAGTGCATACTCTTGAAGGATGTTTACATTGCTGGAATTAAAACAATTCCATAACCAAGCATTTAAGTTAAAATAAGTAATACAAATATTTATCAGACTAGTGTTTTAAGGGCTCTATTACTAAACTATTGCTGTATTATACTAGGAGTGACAGCTATTGTTAAAATTGAAGTGCTTTCACAGCAGAAAATTAACGGAAATCTATTTTGCCACCATTGAATATTGCGTAAGTGAATACACGTGTATTTGGCTTAGAAAACTCAGGTCTGAAATGTCAGACAGGTGGAGTATCCTGGGAATGTGTTTTGTCTTAGCTTGACCTCTTGTGTGGATCTTCATTGGTATTTAGGCTGCATCCCTCCCTCTTTTAAGGAGGGTCCTAGAGAATGATTTCTAGAGATCATTACACAGCACATAAGCAGCTGCTGAACTTTAAGCCTGTGGGTGCTACCTTTGACTCCAGTGCAAGGTGGATACACACAAAGTTATCCAGTTGCTCTTTACTGTATGAGAGGCACAGCACTCAAATCCTCCCAATATTAAGCCTTTGTGCATCAGTTGGTTATCCTCAGAACAATGTCCCTCACTCTCAGAAACAAGTTCCCTGGCAATTCTTTATTGCTTTTAATTGAAATCTCACCACAGTCTTCAAAATTACTGTTTTAATCTATACACTAATCCATCTGTTCAAACTAGAGGTACAGCACAAAATCTCCAGCATAACAAAAACAAAATCAAGAAAATGCATCTTCAGGACATCAAATCACATAGCACATTCTCTCATCCACTCTCACAACTACTAACATGATATTTGTCTGCTGTGGGTAGCTGTGCCATGCTCAGAAAGCCAGTAGAGCTCCATGCCCTTGCTTGGCACCATCAATTCATTCCGTTTTCACACTCCCAGCTCTTCCAAGACATCCATGCATCCTCCACCTGGAACTGCTGCTGCCACATCTATGCTAGCTCCAACCACATAAAAACTGAGGCCAAAATAACAAACTTGATGGGTCCCACCTGATTTTACCCAAACACCTACAATTTCCGTTTCACAGAATCACAGAATCTCTTTGGTTGGAAGAGATGTAAGATCATCAAGTCCAACCTTTGACCCAGCACTGCCAGGTCATCACTAAACCATCTCCCTAAGCACCAGGTCCACACTTTGTTTAAATACCTCCAGTGATGATGACTCTACCACTGCCCTGGGGAGCCTGTTCCAATATCTGACAAACCTTTTGGTGAAGAAATTTTTCCTCATATCCACACTAAACCTCTCCTGGAACAACTTAAGGCCATGTCCTCTAGTCCTATCGCATGCTGTGAGGAAGAAGAGGGTCTCCTTCTCCTCGCTCCAACCTCCTTTCAGGTAGTTGTAGAGGAGAGCTAGGCAAAGACCACAAGTGGAGACTTAGCAGTGGGACTTACCAACCTCAGACTTGTTCTAGTGCCTCATCTGAAAAACATTTCTTGCTGTTTGGGTACCATGACACTGTCATTGTCTTTGTATCACACTGTCTTTAACTACCCCAGGCAATGTGCAAACATTTATTACGTTTCATTTTTACCACCATCTCTGCTACATCTGGACCAGGATTATGTTTTACTCAGAAATGCTGGTTTGGAAATTGGTGCTTGAGGAAGAGACATTCAAGGGAAATAGAGGTTGTGTCAGAAGGGTCAGACATAAGAATGGAGAGCACAGAACCATAGAATCATTGAGGTTGTAAAAGACCTTTAAGGTAATTGAGTTTAACCATTAACCAAGATGTCCCAGGCCCACCACTAAACCATGTCCTTAAGATTCAGTTCTACATAACTTTTAAACATTCTGGGGAGGGTGATTCAACCCTCTCCCTGGGCATCCTGTTCTGGTGCCTGATGCCAGTGCTATAAAATCGTGGCAGGGGAGATGAAACAGGTTTCTTGCACATGGCAGAAGAGAGAAAAAATCAAGAGTTTTATTATTTACCTGACATCACAAGTCTAAATGAGCTCTATTTCATGCTTATAGAAGCCTAATTACCTTTGGTGAGGTCTCACATAGCAATCTGACTTTTTAACCACTCAAGAATAAGAATTGCCTGCAGATAGATGGGAACAGAAGAGCCTTGCACTGAAGATCACACCAGCACACAGCTCTACATCAGTGCTTCTGCTTCAGCGGTGCCAATGAGCACTAGCAGAAATCACTGCTGTTGAAATACAGGGTTTACTGCTTAAAAAGGAGTCTGGTTATTTGTATCCCAGTCAGCAAGATCTGTGTACTCTCAGCCCCGTCAGTAACGTGAAGGTGGTGTTGCTTAGTTACACCATGGATAATGACTGGATCTGGAAAGAAATCTAATTTCAGTCTTAAATCAGTTGTCAAAACTTAGTATTTAGGGCACGAGCCGTTTTTACTGACTATTTATTTATACAGATATAGTCCATATAGAGAGAGAGATATATATACACACACACCCCCCATTATGTTCATTTATTTATGAACATAAAAAGAGCAGGTGTAGAATTTCATACAGCATCTCATTTCAAAGACTTTCTGTAAGAGGACTGGGAGAAGGAAAAAAAGCAAAAGAACTGAAACTGCAAAACAAATGTCCGAGGATGTTAAGACTAAACTTACATGAAATTTCACACCAGTTGGCCACCTAGATTATCCAAGGAATTTACGCTGCCTTTTCATGGTGCCATTATAGCTTTGGAGTCATTCATTTCAAGGTACTGCTTTCATGTACTTGAACGGAGGGAGCTGCGTTTGCCCACAGAAAGGCACCACCCTGATTGCTTTTCCAGGTGGCATCTCAGGTTTTGTGTCGGCTATCTGGAAGTGTTGCAATTTTCAGTAGGACTTTTTTCTGTATTTGATGCCTAATGAAACCTGATGCTTTTAGTTCATTTACTGCTACTGTTCCACCTGAGCATTTAATGATGGCTAAGTGCAAAGTCTTAAACAAGTAAGTAGTAAATGTGAGGTAACTCGTACAAATGCATTGTGTTGCATCTTCTTTGAGATCCTCTCTGGGCTGTTTTTATTAATATAAAACATAAGCATTATTTTTAAAAGGCAAATAAAAAAAATTTTAAATGTTAATAAAAATCAATTTTAAAAAGTAAATATTTCTCAGTGCAAAGAAAAGTGGCACAAGGTGAGTCCCCAGAGCAGCACGGGGACAGCATGCCTACATGGCACTGTGCTGCAGTCCACACAACAGCACAGCTTTAGGACCACGATAACCTCCGTACGCAGTGTTTCTCTGCAGCATGCAGGTGTGTGAGGTTCCTCTAGGCCTGCTGATACCCTTTAAAATACTTTTTCCTATAGGACTCATCATGTTGTTAACATATTAAGGGTAATGTTTGTAGGGCTTTTATTTTCTCATGCTGCTGTCTCCCTTTTTGTGGAAGTTCACTGGTGTAGAGCACTGTGGAACTTACTAGGTATCTGTTTTACTGAGCTTTTTGCTTGTTTCACTCTTTTTCAAACATCCTTCTGTTTTTCTGACTTGCACCGTCTCTTCCATCAGATGTCTGGCAAATGTTCCCACTAGAGATTCCTCATTTCGCCTCACACAGTTCTGCTTTCTCACAAACATCCTGTTGCAAAGGATCTGCATTTCAGCCATGATGTAATGGATTAAAAATAGATTTGTCCAGAAATAATTTATATAGAGTAGGAAATCCTGGAAAGGGAAAATACTGAAGTGCTTCTCGTTCCCCAAAAAAAAAAAACAACAAAACCACCTTTGGAGAATTTTTAAAATTCAGTTTGTGGATTCTTCAAAACCCAGTTTTCCCAGGGAGGATTAAAAGCCTCAGGAAAGCCTCATCTCTGCTGACCTTTTGGAAGTCTGTTTAGGCATCCAGAAACACCTTTTATGAACAGATCATTCACTATCCATACGATTTTGGGAAGGGGAGCAGTCGCCTAATTTTGTTTCCTTGTGACTCATCCAAGAAAACGAGAACTGTCATTCTCATTCTGAGTAACTTTTTGTTAAGAATGAGGATTTTTCACTGTTCAACAGCTATGAAACTAGCAGAAATTACTAATGGTGAGAAGATGGCTCTCTAACCTAGTCAAAAAACACTAATGGCATTTTTATTTCATTTTGCATTTCTGTTTATGTTGTCTGATTCTTCAGCCTTCCCAAAGAAGCAAACATCTATTTCCTAAATGCTTCACTTGCTAAAAAAACAACAAACACAGGAGAAGGGGATTTCTTTTCCTTGTTAAAAAAACCCCAGAAAAGTTGATAAAATTGTACCTAACACTTCCGTAGATTAAGTATTGCAAAGTAAAATGTTTCAGGAGACCTCAGAATTTATCAGGCTGGTAAAATGACGTAACAGTGACAAAGGTGAAAGCCAGCTGCTAGTCTTTTCTCAACTTCCCACTCAAATGTGCAGGACGTGAGGTAGATTATCTCAGAGGTCTTTTCCAGCCTCAATAACTCTGTAATTCTGTAGATAGATAAAGACCTAAGGACTCAACCAAGCCAAGGTGAGTGCAGTTCATAAAGAGCTCACCCAATTAGTGACTAGATGGAGTCTTCACATGCTCGATAGAAAGAATAGGTGAGAAATACATCAATCCAAGCTGGAAATGAGAAGGCTGCAAAAACAGAAGGCACTACTTCCACAAACTACTTGGAGTATCACTTCTTTCTGTCCCAACTCAGCACGCCCAGCCTTGCAAGTCTCACCTCACCAAACTCAAATCAAGTGACCATCACAAGCCTGACAGACTTGAAAAGCGTTAGGAAGGGTCACCTAGGATGTGCTGTAATCTCCAGCATGGAAGTCTACCAGAAGTCGTAATAGAGTTGAGCTTCATGATAGTGAAACCGTTCCATGGAATGAAGGCAGTAGCTTTAAGACATTCCCATGTATCCAGAAAGAAGCGGTCAGGACCTCGCTCTGTACTCACTCCAACTGTGAGGAAGTTACAGATCGTATTCAAAGAGAAAGGAGCAGGATCACCAGGATTTGCAGCAGTTCACAGACTGTCCAGATGTGCTATATGGAGAAAAACGTAAACTACAGAGTTTACCTCTTAATTCCAGATTTGACCCAATATTCTGACCCAGACTTGTAGCTATAATAACAGTGTTTTTTCCTTGTTTCTTGAGTCAGTCTATAAAAAAACCAGGCAGCCCCCTCTGGTTTGGGATTGCTGGTCTTGTAGGCCACCTGAAAATGGTAGAAGTCATGTTATAAGGAAAAAATTAAAGGACTCTAGCTGGCCTGCCCTGCTCTGTAAGATTCTTGCACATTCACCATTCTTTCACTCCTCCCACTCCCACTATTTAAAGGTCATAAAAGCAGAGTGCTCTAGGATAAGATACTAGTGCAAAATGTTTTACAATCAGATTTGACATCTCAGGCCGCCGCTGACAGGCATGATATGTTCCATGATCAAAGCTCTAACCACCTCTACCACTCTTCCTAATCTTTCTGCTTGTGTATCATAACTGAGGAGAGAGAATATGTTCCTTCAAATACCTGTGATGCCTGAGCATCTCTGGCATCCCTGAGTGGTTTTAGCATCATTAGTGTTTACAGACAACTGAGGCGTGTCCCAAAGTCCCAAGCTCTGCACTAGCTTGGAATAGAAAAACAATTGTCCACAACCTGGTGAAGGATCTTAGTTGTTAGATAAACTTGTTGAGGTGTTGCAAACTCTAATTCATTGACAGGCAAGCTTATTTGCTTTCCTTGCTCTGCAGGTCTAGGTGATGGCTGCAACTGCACAAAAAGGCCTGCAGCTACCATGACCCCCTCTAAAGGTTTTTATTTTTTACCCAAGAAAAAGCAGTGCCTTTACCTCAGTCATGAACTGCCACACCAAGTCACGGCCAGATCATGCTGTGCCTCAGCACTGTGACCGTTCAAGCACTACAGCAGGGGCAGGACTGCAAATGTTGAGTTTTTAATGACACCTACTGCACACAAAGAGCCACAGAAACTTCCCTGGATCATCCCACACACAAACAAGTGACAGTAAGTGCCTGCTATCCCTCAGTCTATGGAAGGGGCAGTGGAACACGTCTCTCCTCAGCTGCAGTGCAGTTTCAGTGTCACTGGCCCCAGAGGCATTTTCCTGGACAGAATTCCAGGACTGTCCAGGACAGGAAGTCTTTCATTTTACTTGACTGGGAAGTCTTTGATTTTATTTGTACTTTTTATTTTGGTAGCAGTGTGCTGCCTTTAGGAACCAGAGTGCAATAGAAAATAAGCCCAGGGTTAAGGACCAGAGAAGAGCACAGTGAACATACATACGGCTGCAAACAACATGCCCAGAAGTCAGGGTTCTGCTCCGTGCTTCCGTCTCACCAAGTTTTGCATTACTTATGCTACCCCAAATACCCTGGGGTGTGCAGGTATCTGTCTATCTGTCCTGTGCTTCCAACTACATGCTCAAGGCAAACAGCCATCAGCTAAATATTTCAACACTTTCCAGAGAACAGGGCCATTTACCATGGGCATTGCAGCAAAGCCTGGGCTGCCACCGTGTTCAGGTTGCAGCAGGAAAAGCTCCTGCAAGCAAGGGGCTTGGCAGCAGCCCAGCCAGGAGATGGCAGAGCCATGGCAGCACCAGGAGTCCTCTGTCCCTCTATCCCTCCTGCTGCCAGAGCCGCTTCCCCAGTATTGACCCACCGGGTGTGTGGAGGGGTAACGGGAATCTCCCTCTGCCCAGGGGTATGGGGATGAGCTTCCCAGTGGACTTGGCCACCCTGCTCTTTCTCTGCAGTGGCATACAAACACAGAATCATAGAACACATCGCATTGGAAGGGACCTTAAAGATAATCTAGTTCCAACCCCCTTGTAGCAAGCAATCTGACTATATCAGATGGCTTAGAGCCTCATCCAGCCATGGAGACTTCATATGTATCCTGCTTGATGCAGATCACATCAGAGTTACTGAAAGCTGTCATTTTACTGCCCACGTGCAAAGGCTTGGGGGTTTTTTCAAAGACCTGCCTGTGGAAAGGACTGCTCCACCTTGGAGGCACATAAAGCCCTCAACTAAACTGGGTCATGCCTGCCAAGGGCTTCTCCACCTCAGAAACCTTCAGATTGGAAACCCTGTGCTTTTCTCCCCCACTGTGCTATGACATTGATGTTATTATCTGCATTATGGTTGTGCTTAGATACCTCAGTGGAATGCAGAAGTCTCACAGCACTAGACAAAACACAAGTGCTCTGTTCCAGATTGCCCCTTCTTCAGAGTGTTTTCTCCTCAGTGGATGCAGCAGACAAAAGCAGGCAGAAGAAAACACCAGAGAGTCCGTGATAGCATCGCAGTAAATAAGTGTTGTGTCTACTTTCAGGACACATCGTTGAAGTGAAAAAAACATGAATAAGGATTGTACCCAGAGAAAGTCAAGAATTTGTCTGACTTCTCACAACAACTGTTTTGTACAGCTGTGACTTTAAGAACACAAGTCCAGTTTCTGAGAGAAACATCTTGTTAAGTGCAGAAGCACTGAGAAAGGTGATAAAAAAACATCTTGCCTTTGATTATTTCTACCTCGAACGGGAGTGCCTCAAATGACTGGAGCTATGCTGCCTTGGATGCCCTAAAAACACTGCAAAGCTTAAGTTGCATACGTCTTCTGAGAATTAATTGATTTCTGAATCAGTACAAACATCATTGAGTTATTAATTTTTGTTCTTATTTAAAAGTAATTGCATCATATTTATGGAACAGGGTTTATTAAAACAGCTAGAAACACCTACCTTGGCTAAGCTAAATGTATGATTGTGAATGAGACCAGAACCTATGTCAAATCCCCAAATGCACAACAAAGACCAAATTTTACCTTGTTTTACAGATCAGCCACTAATAATGTTGATCTATCAATTTCATTTCAGTGAAGACATCCTAGATTTATGTCAATGTGAATGCTAAAATGGCAAGTTCATGATTCTGCATAGCACAAGCTCAAGAGGAGAGGAGAGGACAAAGCTTATGGTTCTCCTCCTTCATATGAAAGCGTAAGTTGAACTCTTGCAACCTTTGCCTTTTATTCAGCATGTTTTCTGAATGGAAAATCAATGTAAGATCAGTGATAGATGAATCGTTCTGTAGTGAAGACGGCACTTTTGAATTCAGATGGTTATTCCACACAGGAGCCGCACGTGTGTATGGGGAAGCCTATAACAACACCAGAGTGGAAACTGAGCGGCCAGCATAATCCCCTGCTTTTGCCGGGGTGGGCAGTCTTTAATTATATAATTACATGCTATGTCTGAAACGCTAAGGCTCCTCACACGTTTCCACTGACCTGCAATTTCACACAAAGGTTTTCTCTTCTGTCAGTCATAGATTTGCACCTGCGAGATTCAAAGTAGTCACCTAAGTGTTGCTTTGTAGTGATCGTATTTTTTGTGTTGTGCCTGAATGACTTTGATGACTAGTTGTCACAGTCTCCTGCCCTTCTGTGTGCCACAAGCTCTGGAGCCCTGATGATCTCCCACTGAACTAATCTGGGGGAAGGTGGGTGACACACAACCTAAACTGTTGGCAGACTGGCGCAGCTGCAACAACTGGAGACCTTCCAGCCGGGTCAGGCCCTCAAAACGGAACCCACTGTCGTAAGAGATGAGCAGGGGGTGATGTGAGGTGGATGCAGGACTGTGTTGTTAAGTGGCAGGAGCTATTTGATCAGCTCAAAGCACACTGCATCCTCAGGTACACTATCTCAGTCTTCTCATGCTGGGGATAGTGATTTTGAATTGTTTTCCAGCTGTGCATTTCCCTCATCTGCAGCCACAGACCCATGCCTAGCAGAGGGTAGCCTATACTCCCTCCTTGGAATTAGTCGACCAGAGATCCAGGTGACTGTAGCTATAGCATAACAGTGTTCTGCTTTAAAAGCTGAGCAGCATATTTTAGTTTAATTTGTGTTATCTGCACAAAAGTCTAAAGATTTGGTTTTAAAAGTTGAAAAATGTCTGCCCCTGCTCTTCCCTCTTCCCTCCTCCTCAGTGACTTCTGCCTTCTTCTTTGCTTCTCTCCAGAATGGAGCTGCATTGCTGCCACTAAGAGTGAATGTTACGGTTTCTGAAAAAGTTATCATTCCTCAAGCTGAAGAAAATCCATGGTGAGCGGGAAAATTCACCTGGGCCTGGAGAGACTCTGAGAATTCTGAACCTTGAAGATTTATGAGGATCATTTATGAGTTTTGGGTCTTCTTTAGGACATAAAGCTCACATGTGGGCAGAGGGCAAGCATGAAGCCTAAGATCAGCCTATTCCCATTCACTATTGGAGAAAAAAACAAGGCAGCTTTGAGAAGACAGGCACACACGGGACTCCTCAAAAAAGCATTTGAAACTAATTAAGCCTGATGAAACGAGGTCATGGGGAAAATGTTTTAAGTCCATTAGGCTTGTATCTAATCTGGTTGTGCTGCATGAGCACCTCAATGTACCAAAAACTTGCAAAAATGTAGGGGAAGCCTAGCAAAAATATTACAGGTGCCTGTGAGAATCCTTGAGCTTTTAAAATTACAAAATAAGTATCCATAAAATGAAATGGTGATGTAAAACTATATTTATAGACCTGCTACAATGACTTTCCACGGAACAGGACTTGTACCTGAAGATCCAGAGGTGCAAGCCTACATGAAGGTCAAATTTAGGCTACGAGGTACTCATATTTTGTCGGGGCTTTCTGAGTACCCAAACAGTGTGCCAGCCCAGATGTCTTTTTAGCAGGAGCTGGTAAACAAAATCACAACGTGACTGACCACCACTGGGTAGGACAAAATCAAGGATTGCTTTCATTTACCAGCTAAGTCTCAACCAGCATGAAGTTGTAGTAAGGTGGGAGTCAGGCTCTTCTTGGCAGCTAGCAACGGGATGAGAGGGCAAGGCCTGAAGCTGAGCCAAGGGAGGGTTAGGTTGGATGTTAGGAAACACTTCCTCATGGAAAGGGTTATCAGACACTGGAATGGACTTCCCAGGGCAGTGGTGGAGTCTCCATCTCTGGAGGTGTTTAAAGACAGACTAGATGAGGCACTTAGTGCCATGGTCTAGCTGATGTGGTGATGTCAGATGGGCTTGATGATGTTAGAGGTCTTTTCCAGCCTCAATAATACTGTGATTCTGTGGTAGTCCATCTGCAGAAGACAAAAGTGCTGTGTTTTCCTAGCCCTATTACACCACTAAACCATGACCCCCCAACTTAACATCGACCCTTCCCTTCAACACTTCCAGGGATGGGGACTCAATCACAGCCTGTTCCAATAGCTGACAACCCTTTCAGGAAAGAAGTTCCCCCTGACATCCAACCTGAACCTCCCCTGATGCAGCTTAAAGCCATTTCCCCTCATCCTATCACTGGCCACTAGGGAAAAGAGACCAACCCCTGCCTCTCTACAACCTCCTTTCAAGTAGTTGGAGAGAGCAATAAGGTCTCCCCTCAATCTCCTCTTCTCCAGGCTAAATAGCCCCAGATCCCTCAGCCATTCTTCACGTGATATATGTTCCAAATCCTTTTCTATCTTGGTAGCCACCTCTGTCCCCTCTCCAGCCCTTCAATGTCCTTCCTGTAATGAGGAGCCCGAAACTGGTCACAGGACTCAAGAGGTGGCCTCACCAAAGCTGAATAGAGGGGAATGATCCCCTCCCTGCTCCTGCTGGCGACACTATTGCTGATACAGGCCAGGGTGCCATTGGCCTTCTTGGCCTCCTGGGCACACTGCTGCTCATGTTCAGCCGGCCCTCTATTAACACCCCCAGTTCCCTCTCTGCCCGGCAGCTCTCCAGCCACTCCTCTCCAAGCCTGCAGTTGCTGGGGGTTGTTGTGGCCCCAGTGCAGGACCCAGCATTTGGCCTGGCTGAAACTCATGGAAGTGGCCTTGGCCCAGTGATCCAGCCTGCCTGGATCCTGCTGCAGAGCCTCCCGACCCTCTAGGAGATTGAAACTCTGACCCAGCTGGGTGTCATCTGATCTGAGAACCTTCTTCATTGCTACAGACCACCCCCTCCACGCTCTCTTACCATCTGGGGCTGCTTGCTTTATGGAGAGGCTGCACTACATCACTGTGGAGCACGGTCTGATCAGAGATCCCAGCTACGAGTCTGGAAGTCCCCATCCCAGCAAGAAATGCACGCAGTTTAATACGGAGTCTGAGCCAGTCAAAGCATCTGGAGATGTTCAACATTAGACTCACCTGAACCAAAGTGCTGTTGGGAAGCCTTTTAGGAAGATTAATTTCTTAACTTTTTCCTTTGGACTGCAAGAAATATCTTGTGGCCACTGCATGGCTGCCAAGTACGCAATAGAAGAGACTCCATTGGAGCACCAACATGGACGGAGAAAACTCGTAGCACAAAAAGCCAGATGCAGGTTGATCTTTGTTTTCTGTGGTTTCCTTTAACCAAATGGTTTTATATCACATCCATGATCACGATTTGCAAAGCATCAAAAATATAGATCTAAAAAACATATTATTGTAAAACTTTAATTTTACTGCACCGGATTGTATTTTGTTGTGGTAGACACTTGTTAAAGTTCATTTGCTCTCTCCACACAGTCTTTTCTCTTCCTCACCACTTGCAGTTAGAGTTACTATGGACCCTTTTTGATTCAAACACTTATACCTGTATTATTGATTTACAAGAATATCCTTCCCTTGCAGTATCCCTTACACTAAGAAACCCTTTTAAATGAAGAGTTTCTTTGTCAGAACCTGGTCACTCCAACACACATACTTCCAGTCCTAGCTGAGACATCATGTGATTTTTCAAGGTACTTTTAGGCGCAGGAATTTAAATAACCTAACACTGACAGCTGGATCATTTCAGACCATGAGAGAGAGACACAAATGTTCAAAGAGATGAGCAATTTTGTTTGCTTTCTTTTTGGCTGCTTAAGGGTTGATGCTTATGCTTTTGCAAATACCCTTTGGAACACAGACCAAGGATGACACTAAATGAGAGCACTCCCACTCACTGCTTATTTGGCACGGAAATTTTTAATCTGGTGGCACATCTAGTAACACACCCTTCCCAGTAGCACTCCTTCTTCCTAGTACTTAAAGTCTAATGAAATCACAGAATCACAAAATTATTGAGGCTGGAAAAGACCTCTGAGATCATCAAGTCCAGTCTATGACCTGACATCACCACATCAGCTAGACCATGGCACTAAGTGCCTCATCCAGTCTGTCTTTAAACACCTTCAGAGATGTGAACTCCACCACTGCACTGGGCAGTCCATGCCAGTGTCTGATCACCCTTTCCATGAGGAAGGGCTTCGTAACATCCAACTTAACCCTCTCTTGGCGCAACTTCAGGCCCTGCCCTCTTGTCATGTAGCTAGTTGCCTGTTAGAAGAGCTCAACCTCCACCTGACTACAAACTCCCTTCAGAGAGTTGTAGAGAGGCAGAAGGCCCCCCTGAGTCTCCTCTTCTCCAGGCTACACAAGCCCAGCTTCCTCAGCTTCTCTTCATCAGACTTTCCCTTCAGTCCCTTCCCCAGCCTCATTGCTCCTCTGGACCCGCTCCAGCACCTCAATCTCTTTCTTGAAGTGAATGGCCCAGAACTGCCCCCAGTACTTGAGGGGAGGCCTCATCAGTGCCCAGTACAGGGGGAGAATTACATCCCTAGTCTTGCTGCCACACTATTCCTGGTACAAGCCAGGATGCCATTGACCTTCTGGGCCACCCGGGCACATAGGTGTCTTATGTTCAGATGGTTGTCAGCCAATAGTCCCAGGTCCCTCTCTCCAGCCACTCATCGCCCAGTCTGTAGCTGCAGGACTTTGTTGTGGCCAAAGTGTAGGATCCTGCACTTGGCCCTGTTAAACCTCATAGCATTGGCCTCTGCCCACTGACCCAGCCCGTCCAGATCTTTCTGCAGCATCTTTCTACCCTCCAGCAGATGCAGGGTGACTGTAGGACTCCCACATCCCATAAGTCCAGCTTCTATCCAACACAGAATGGGAACAACTGGTGGGGGAGGAGGGTGTGGTGGCTATTAGACATCTCCAGAGTAAGCGCATCATGAGAAACAGGCAGCAAGATGTTGAGAAGGATGTGATTTACCATGCAAATTTGATTAATTTTTGGATGTGTTGCACAACTAGTGGGTGAAGGGAACAAAAGAGACGCAATGTATCTGGATTTTATTAAAATATTAGATACCTCTTGAAGCCATCAACAGGGAAATTAGTCTGAATTAGCTTGGGAAAAGAAGTATTAAGATGTGGGCTGCAAACTGGCTAGAAGACAGGAAGCAAAGGGAGCAAAGGGTAATGATAAACAGCGCTTGATCAGATTGGAACGACTTTCTTTTTTCTTTCACAAGGTGTTAAAACGATCGGCCGTAGTGCTGGTGCAATCAAACTGGCTCGTCATGTGATCCAGGGTAAGTGAATGATTTGTGCATAGAATCACAGAATCATAGAATATTGGAAGGGACTCAAAGATCATCTAGTTCCAATTGCCTGCCATGGGCAGGGCACCTCTCATTAGACCAGATGGCTCAAAACCTCATCCAGCCTAGCCTTGAACTTTGCCAGGGATAAGGCATCCGTAAGTTCTCTGCACAGTCTGTTCCAGCACCTTACCACTCTCCTAGTGAATAACTTCCCCCTTACATCTAATCTAAATTTAGTCTCTTTCATTTTAACTCCATTACCCCATGTCCTCTCTCTAGATGCTCTTGCAAAAAGCTCATCTTTTTTGCAGGACCCCCCTCAGGTAGTGGCATGCTGCAATAAGGTCCCTTCAAAGCCTTCTCTTCTCCAGGCTGAACAACCCCAACTGTCTCAGCCTGTTGTCAAAGGAGAGGTGCTCCAGACCCCTGACCATCTTTGTTGTCTCCTTTGGACTCGCTTCAACAGCTCCATGTTCTTCTTGTGTTGGGGGCTCCAGAGCCGGACACAGTACTCCAGGTAAGGTCTCACCAGAGCAGAATAGAGGGGCAGAATTACCTCCTTCAAACTGCTGGCCACAAGTGGTTTTGACGCAACCCAGGATACCAGGATACCTGCAGACCAAGGCTGGTCTTCTGGGCTGCAAGTGCACGTTGCTGGGCTATGCTGAGTTTCACATCAACCAACATCGCCACTTTCTTCTCCTCAGGGTTGCTCTCAATCTGTTCCCTGACAAGACTATATATTTGCTTGGGATTGAATCAATCCAAGTGCAGGACCTTGCACTTGGCCTTATTGAACTTCATGCGGTCTGAGCAGGCCCAGTTCTCCACCCTGTCCAGGTAGCTTTGGATGAGACCATCCTTTCTCTACAGCATGTCAAGCAGATGACACAGCTAAGTGTTGTCCACAGATTTAATGAGATTGATTTTGATCAATGAATAAAATTCATCAAATTAACCACATGAATTGAAGTTGTAGGTGACAATAAGTTAGGAATAATCACTAAAATAAGCAAGGAATTTTTTAAAAAGGGTGGGTTTGGGATCTGGAGTGATACTGAGAAGGATAACAGTAAGTATTGAGTCAAAAATGGACCCTATTCCAGAGATGCCCATCATTCAGGTTGCAATCCAGCAAAATCCCTTAGCAGGTCTCATAGGAGATCCAACATAAATATGAGAAGGAACTTCTTCACAGTGAGGGTGACAGAGCACTGGAATGGGCTGCCCAGGGAGGTTGTGGAGTCTCC